>JAHLWY010000539.1:0-57500 GCA_020002185.1 Paraescarpia echinospica
CACACACACACACACACACACACGCACACTACACCTGGTAATGACAGCATGACTAAACCTAAGATTCGGCAATGGCTTAGATGATAACAAGTTATTGACATATGTACCAATGCCGTATTTGGTGTCTCTTTGGAAATGTTTCCTTAAGGTTTATATTGTTCCGCCACTATGCCCCTACATATTAATATACACAGTGCATTGACGATCTAGCTTATCTCCCCCTTACTGCCCTCACAAGACTAGATCCACCGCTGACGTGTATGAAGCAATTCACAACTATCATCATTTTATTTACCTAAAGAAAAGTACATACTCTGAAGTGTAACAGCTTCCAATCCAAATTTGAAAACGTTTAATATGAAAGAAAATAAATGAAACATCGCACACACACGCACACACGTACACACGCTCACACGCACACACAAGCACACACACGTACACACACGTACACACACGTACACACACGCACACATACGCACACGCACGCACTCACTCACTCACTCACTCACTCACTCACTCACTCACTCACTCACTCACTCACTCACTCACTCACTCACTCACTCACTCACTCACTCACCCACTCACTCACTCACTCACTCACTCACTCACTCACCCACTCACCCACCCGCCCACTCATTCACTCACCCGCTCACTCACACACCCACTCACCCACCCACTCACTCACTCACTCACTCACTCACTCACTCACTCACTCACTCACTCACTCACTCACTCACTCACTCACTCACTCACTCACTCACTCACTCACACACACAAATACATACACACACACGCACGCACGCACACACACACACACGCACACGCACACACACGCACACGCACGCACACACGCACACACAAAACATGACATGTCAAGTCCCATCCAATGTTTTGGTGTGGGGGAGGGGGTTGAATAAATCCAAAATAAGTAATTTTGTGGACTTTGCGCACTTAAGCATGTTTATGAAAGTCGGCCAACGATACCAACTGTAATTATTCCAACATATTGTGTTGTTCTTGTGGTTGTTGACTGCGGCCGATCGAATGCGAGAAGATGCCTCAATCTTCGTAATTCCATGACCGTTCAGATCCGCCTTGAACAAACCCTCTTTGGATGTATAAAACAGCACTCTGCAGGAAAACCATCAACAGTGATAATGGTGTCAGTGATATTGTCACACACACACGCACACGCACACGTACACGCACACGCACACATACACACACACACACGCACACACACACACACATATGCATTATGTATATTTGATAATTCGTTATGATTTGTTATGATTAAAAAAAGAAATATGTACAAGTGTACAATAAATGTACTATGATATTTACTACATAAATTGTTTAAACACTAATACCATTGTCCGTATGTACAAATTCCATAAAAACATTAACATGTATTTGTTTATTACTGGAAACATGTTACCTGGTATTCCAATCTATGGATAACCCAATTGTATTTTCACTGTTGGTGATGAGTATTGAAAGCTCAGTGCCGTCCATATTGGTAACTTCAACCGTATGCTTGTCGCGGTCAGTGAAGTACAACTTGTTCTCTGCTGCGTCAACAACCATCCCCCGTATCAACTCTCCTGTAATGCGCATAACAAAGCATAACAACATATACGCTATATGTACACAGTACATACACACCCACGTTGTATTTCTTTTGATGTAAAATTAAATAATTTTTGATAACTTTAATCTTTTTTATAATTTACACATGCATTCACTTATCCAGTTAATAAGACTTTTTCAAGTTAATTTATGCATATATTTTAGTAAAATAGTGCTTTATTAACCACACATAACTATGCAAATATATCGATATAATAATTCCGCGTACGCGGAGTTTCCAGCTCGCGCCAGCATTCACGATCCAAATAAGGCATGCTCATGTATATTCGGTACAATCCGTCAGATTTCTGTAATCTCCGTTGAGTTTTATGGGGCAAGGAGAAACATCCAGCTGATGTTTATGTTACGGATTCAACAACGAAAAGAAAGTCAAGGAAAGGGACAATCTACGGAATAAATGGAGAGTGAATATAGCAGCTGCCCATGTCAGATGGATTCATTCACTGAGCATGCGTGCAAACGTGTACTCTGGCTACATGATTAAACACCCAAGTGGCAATAAGCTCAAAACAATTTTTATAAAAACAAAACAATTCTGGTAAAAACAATTATATATTGGCTATTTTTCCATACAATTCTTTTGGTTAACTGCAGGCTCAGCGTAATGTTATATATCATTTGCATATTATATATATATATATATCTATGTTTATATATGCTTATATATATATATATATATAAACGCATATAAAAACATGTTTAATTATGTCCCTTTAAGATTGTCCCTTTCCTTGATATTGTTTTCGTTGTTGAAAGCGCAACATAAACAGCAGCTGGATGTTTCTTCTTGCCCCATAAAACTCAGCGAAGGTTACCGTTAAGTCTGCCGGATGGTACCGAATATTCATAAGCATGCCTTATATGGATCGTGAATAAGCATATATATGTATATATATATGTTTTATATATATATATATATATATATATATATATACTTATACGTTTATACACTGTTTTGTGAATTTCTTTAAACAATGGTTTACTACTAAAAAAAACACCTTGCCTGATTAATATATCTACTCATCCTTTTGACATAAATGTAACAATCATACTTGTGTTGATTCATTATAACATAATTGTGTGCTGAAAACTATTGTAATACTAATCGAAATAAATAGCACTGATACAAAGCACTACGGAGATATGCTAATAAACAAATGTGTAAGATTGTAGGAACATGTGACAACTTATGTTAAATCCTACAAGAGCCAACTTGCCTGTTCCGACTACGACGTCCGAAATGTTAGCGCCTCCGAGTGTCGATCTTTTAATTGTGCAGTTATCACCCCAATACATAAAGCCGTGCACTTCATCCACTGCGATTGCTTGAATATTTTCTTCAAACACACAACGTTTATATCAACGTTTATATCTATCTATCTATCTACCTATATATATATATATATATATATACACACATATATATATATATATATATAAACAGATAGATAGAGAGATATATAAAAAGAGGAAAGAGAGTGAGAGAAAGGGAAAGGAGGGAGAAAGGAGGGGGAAGAGAGGGAGTGAGTGAGTGAGTGAGTGAGTGAGTGAGTGAGTGAGTGAGTGAGTGAGTGAGTGAGTGAGAGAAGGAGAGACACATAGAGGCAGAGACAGGGAAAGAGAGGTTAGGTGACAGGGAGAGGGAGAAAGGGAAATAGGGACAGACACGTAGAGAAAAACGGAGGGACACTTAGATGTGAGAGGATTGAGGGATGAGGGGTTGGTGAGGAGGATGGGGAGAGTATGAGAATGTGAGAGGGGGTATGGAGAGAGAGAGGGGGAGAGAGATATAGAGATCTGGGAAAGGAGAGGACGAGAACAGCAGAGGGGCGGGAGAGCGGCAGGAGAATAGTGAAATTAAGAGAGTGACAGGTGAATAAGGGAAGAGGGAGAGGGGAGAGAGGGAGACGGGAAGAGGGAGATGGGTGAGGTTTGTATACATTTACATAATATAGTTAGTTCTTATATAATATTAGGAAAAAAAATATTCAAATACACAGGCGAGTGCACATGCATGCAGACAGTGTTAACTTTTCCTTGAGAATTATGCATCCATGATACACTAGAGATCTATCAGATCAAAACGTAATTCGTCACTTTTAACTGATGAATCAGTAATTGTTTTAGATCTAGATGGCCAATTGTTGGCGTTGTTGAATGCTGTTGAATGTTTAGGACATGCAATAAGTAACTTGCTGGTGGAATGGGGTTTAGTGGTTATGACGTAAAATAAGTCATTTTCTTGCAGAGTGTTGTTTAGTGTTTACGCCTAAAATATTACTAGCTTGACTGCAGTTACTTAATGCATAGGCTGTTCAATAAATCGCAAACTATATGTAAATAAATGCTTTTAAAATTAACCAATACGTGACGTTTTAACTTGTAGAGGCTTTCTTTTGTGTAAAGCACCAACTTCTTCATTACATGTGACGTATGACGCCATCGTACATGTGAGGTAGTTCGTAATTTCCTTCGTTTCGATTGATTGGTGTTCTGGATTTTCTTATCCATATGGATTCTTTTATTTGTCGTGTTATTCTGTTGGCTTCCTTGTCCACTAGTTTCGCTCCCTCCCAGTCAATGGCATGATTTTGTGCTGTTGCCTGGTCCGTGAGGGTGGATTTGTTGATAGTTGACATCGATATTTTTTCTCGCTCCTCGTGTATTTCTCTTTCCGTGTGTTGTCAACTTCATTTCTCGTTTTGAACAATCTTCCCTTCTCCCCAATATATTCAGTTCCACAGTTCGTGCATGGTATTTTGTACACCTGTTCGCCTTGTTGTTCTGGTTCCAATTTGTCCTTAGCGTGTGCCAACAGGCGCCTGAAGGTGGTGGACACCAATCAACCGAGACTAGGGGAATTACGAACTATCTCACATGTACGATGACGTTATGCTTCACATGTACTGAAGACGTTGGTGTGTCACATTGACGTAAGGAAAAATTTCACGAATTGCATATTTTAAAAATAAATCATTTACATAGATTTAACAAGATTTAACAAGATTTAACAAGATTGCCATCCAGAGAATTAACTCTAGATGGCAGGTGGACAAGGAAGCCCTTTGGCTTATCGAGAGTCCAACCCTTTTATTTACATATATCCAGCCCTTCTGAGGTATGTGTCGATTTTATTTTTAAACATATTCACACTACTAGCACCTACACAATCATCAGATAATCTGTTCCATTCATTCACAGTCCTTTGTGAAAATGAGAACTTTCTTATGTCTAATCTACACTGCTCCTATACTACTGTAACGTCATGCCCTCTAGTCTTTCTTAACTAAAAAAAAAACATATTTCTATCAATATTTTCATAACCATTCAATATTTTAAACACTTCTATCTGATCTCCTCTCAATCTCCTGGTCTCTACTGTTGTTAAACCACATTCTTTTAGGCGTTTTTCATAACTAAGATCCCTCAGTTTTGGTATCATTTTAGTCGCTCTCCTCTGTACTCTTTCTAGCATATCTATGTCCTTCTTGCGGTATGGCCTCCACGCTTGCATACAATATTCTAAATGAGGCCTAACTATTGTTTTGTACAGCGGTATTATTAGTTCTTTTTCTTTATATGTTATATTTCGCCTAATCAATCCAAGGATTTGATTTCCTTTTGAAGCTGCAATTCCACACTGCTCTGAAACCTTCATATCAGCACTAATTGTCAGCCCTAAGTCTTTTTCTTTTACAGTAGTACTTAGTACAGTTCCCCCATTGTATATTCTACATATTCGTTCCCATGTCCTGTGTGGAGGCATTTACATTTCCCAAAATTGAACAACATTTGCCACTTTTCAGACCATTTGATCAACCTGTCAAGATCATCTTGTAAATGCTGTCTATCACCATCACTTTCAATCCTTCTAAACACTTTTGTATCATCTGCAAATTTCAACACCTTGCTAGCTATATCATCGTCCAAATCGTTTATATATATTAAGAATAATATAGGTCCCAGTACTGATCCCTGTGGAACCCCACTCAAAACTGATTTCCAGTTTGAAGCCTCCCCATCAACAACTACCCGTTGTCTTCTGTCAATCAGCCATTTTTCTATCCAGTTAATTATACCATTTCCTATGCCATGGGCTTTTAGTTTAAGCAGTAATCTCTGATGTGGCACTTTGTCGAAAGCTTTTTGAAAATCTAAGTAGATGATATCTACTGGTGATCCATCATCTACCCACTTAGTGATATCTTCCAAAAAACATAACATATTTGTTAAGCATGGCCTCGCTTTTAGAAACCCATGTTGAGATGGGTTTATCAAGTTATGTTTAACAAGAAAATCCACCATGTGATCTTTAATTAGTCTTTCTAATAATTTACAAATCACCGATGTTAAACTAACTGGTCTATAATTATTTGACTTGTTTCTCGAACCTTTTTAAATAACGGTATAATGTTTGCTTCTTTCCATTCTAAAGGAACCACTCCCTCTTCTAATGACAAGTTGAAAACTGTTGCAAGCGGTATGCTAATTTGTTCTACAATTTCCACTAGTAGTTTGGGTGAAATACCATCCACTCTAGGTGATTTATTTTCCTTCATAGCCCTAATTTTCTTAGCTACCATTTCTGGGGTTACAATTAACTGTCTTAAATAGTCTGATTCTGCCCCCTTGAACTTAGCCTCTGGTACTGGCAGTGAACTAGTGTCTTCTCTGGTAAACACTGAACTAAAATCTCATTTAGGTCTTCAGCCATTAAGAATCCTTCTGATATTATATTTCCAGCACTATCTTCTAGAGGACCGACCTTATCCTGAACTTTCTGTTTGCTTCGAACATACGCATAAAAACTCTTGCTGTCATGTTTTATATTACAAGCTAATTTATGTTCATAGCTTCTCTTTGAATTTCTAATTTCAGCTGTAGCTTGGTTTAGTGCTTCTTTATAAATGTTGTAGTCTTCGTCATTGCCAGTACGTCTATATGACTTCCACATCATTTGTTTATACTTAATTTTTCTAATGGCTTCTTTCGATAAGTATTTCTTTCTGGTCCGTTTCCCTTGTTTTTTGAAGGGAACAAATTTATCTACGATGCACTCTATTTCATTCTTTAAGATATTCCAGCATTCTGTTGCTGTCATATTCTTCAGTGTATTATTCCAGTCTATCTTTGCTAAATATTTCCTCATTTCCTTATATCTTCCTTTGTGGAAATTTCTCCTGAACTGCTTTTTATTATTTATTTCTGATTTTACTTTGATGGTAAAATGTATCTGATTGTGATCACTACTTCCCAGAGGCTCACATAATTTAACATTGTCAACTAATTCATTCTGTGAGGACAAAACTAAGTCTATCACATTCTCTCCCCTGGTTGGTTCTAGCACATGTTGAGAAAGGAAACTATCTTGTACTAAAACTAAAAACTTGTGGTCCTCACTACCCATACTCTGTAGAGATTTCCATTTTATATGCCCATGGTTAAAATCCCCCATAATAACACAGTCCCGTTTGCTCACTTCCCTTATAGCGTTTTGTATTTTTTCATTCTCTTCTATGCTTATGTTTGGACTTCGATAAACTAATCCAACCGTTAACGTTGAGTTTCCTGTAACTATGTTACACCAAACAGCTTCTTCGCAATCTGCTTCTCTGTCTAATTTTATTTCATAAGCCTGGATAGATTCTTTAATATATAAAATAACTCCACCTCCCCTTCTTCCTATTCTATCTTTCCTAAACATTACATATCCTGTCAGTCCCAATTCGGCATCTGATATATCGGTGGTTGTCCATGATTCGGTTATACCTATTATGTGAGGGTCAATATCTTCTACCATAATGTTTAGTTCATTTCTTTTGTTTACTATACTCCTTGCATTTAAACAAACACATTTATACCCAACTTCAGAACAGTTTTCCAGACTGTTCTTTGCTGAATTATTTTTGCTGCCTTTATCTATGCCTCCAGTTTCAGGCTTCTCTGCGAGTCCCCCCTGCGAATTTAGTTTAAATAGATGCAACCTGTCCCACTGTCAATAGATCGCAGCAGATTCTCTGAGAATACTGCTGCCCCCTTTCCACTTAGATGGAGGCCATCTCTCATGTACTTATCTTCTCTCCCAACAAAGTACCCCCATAAATCTATGAATCCCACGCCCTCTTCCTCACACATCTGCTCAACTAGTGCGTTGATCGCCATCCTCTTACAGTTTCTGTATCTTGCCCCCCTTCCTCCCATTACTGGCAAAATTCCTGAGAGAATAACCTGTTCCACTCTTGTCTTCTTTAGCTTCCTCACTAGATGTCTGTACTTCTGAACTATACCAGTTGTTCCCTCCTTGTCTGCATTGTTTGTCCCAACGTGTACTAGTATAGACCCTCCCTTGCCTTGCCCCAATACCTTCTCT
This sequence comes from Paraescarpia echinospica, assembly GCA_020002185.1. Taxonomy (NCBI): domain Eukaryota; kingdom Metazoa; phylum Annelida; class Polychaeta; order Sabellida; family Siboglinidae; genus Paraescarpia; species Paraescarpia echinospica. Next base: position 8,021 of record JAHLWY010000539.1, read on the forward strand.
ACCCTTTCGGTCACATGCTCTATCCTAGCCCCCGGTAGACATACAACAACGTCCTTCCCCTCGCATATAGTCTTGTCTGTTTTTCTCAGAATTGAATCGCCCATAAACACTCTCTCTTTTCTCCTTGCCCCCTCAATCACTGCCTCGGAGTAGCTCCTCCGGTTTGCATATGTCTGGTTGTTGTCTTTTCCTCTTGTCGTCTTCTCTCCTGTCACATTCTCTTCCATTCCCTTCTTTCCTGTCGCGTTTTCTCTTGTCCCCTTTCCTCCTGTCATCTTCTCTTCTAGCACATTTACTCTCACTTCCTTTCGTCCCTTCTTCTTTCCTCCCATCACATTTTCTTCTCTCCTCTCCCGTCCCTTTTCCCCGGCTACCTCCTTCACTACGGTCACTTTCTCCCCTGTCACCTTCACGCCTGTCATGTTTTCTGTTTTTTGCTGAACACTCTGTCTTCTTCCATCAGTCTTCTGTCTCACAGTCTTACCAACTGCCTCTGTGGTATCTACCTCTTCACCACCTGTATCGCTGTCGTGTCTCTCCTCGTTCTCTACAGTCTGACTACCTGCTGATCTATCCCCACTGGCCCGTTTTCTTTTCCTCTGCCGAACACTTTTCCTCCGTCCCTCTGTTTTCTCAATGTCTTGTTCCTTCACACCGGTCACCTTCCTTCCTCTCAGTCTCCTTTCTTCAGTCTCCGTGTCACAACTCTGCTCCTTCTGTGTTGTAGAATTCTCAACTCTCTCCGCGTCATCCCTCTCTGCTCCATCTATTTCTATGTTGAGTCTCGCCTCCATCTCCTTCACTATATCCGTCAACTTACACACCTCCTTCATCAGACACCCCATACACCGAAAGGTGAATCCGTCATCTTTGGTCTCTGCCCATGATTTTGGACAACCAGACAACGCAAAATCCACCCAGCTCTGGCAGTCATTGCAAACTAGGTGTCGTTTTGCCCTGAATTGCCGCTTGCAAGGTGCCATATCAGAATTTATTTATGTTCAAAGTAGTTTTATGTAGTCTTTGAAAAGACTTTTCTGTGTACAATTTACACCAGATTGTTTAGGTTATAGTTAGTTATATTTGTTAACACACAGTGACACACCGTGCCTTACCTAGTTACGATGTCGATGACAATGTATTCAAGTTAGGCTTAGATACAAGGTAGTCTTTACAAAGACTGTTTCCTGTGTACTATTATACACTTTAAAAGATTGTTATTTCTTTTTTTACTTACTCATCTAACTACACCGATTATCTCAAATAACGCTATTCTATTGTCGTTCACGGTACGCTAACTTCGCCAGTGACCTACTTTGTAAACAACGTTCCGATTACCCAACTATTGTCCAGCCCAGCTATATCTCTATCTTTGGAGATGACCTTAGCTAAACCTAGGGGAACATCCTGTATCGCAGATCTAATTATAAAAACACAAGCTACTAGACTAAAGCAGTTCTAAGGATATACTTATTAAACATAACTTCCCTTATAGTAATTACTATATTTCATGGACAAGTAATTACTAGGAATTTATGCAAAGCTTAATTCCTTACAAGCTGACCCCCAGTGTTCTTATAAGTACTTTTTTATTCCTCACCCACGTTGAGGCGATCTTGAGGTTTTTCTTCAACTTCATGGCTTCCCAGGCAATGCTGTTGTTTTTCTTTGTCAAATGTTCCTTGATGTACACGTTGCTCTTTCTGAGTTTGTAGGCATTGCGCAGCACCAGTGTTTTTGTTTTTCGATTCACAAATCTCACTATGATGTCTGGCTTGACATTTCGTTGATTTCTATTTGTGATAGATCGTTTGCGCAACGTATGGCATGCTGAGATGTCTGATTTCTCGATGGTCAGTTGCAGTTTGTTGGCGAAGAACTGGATCTTGCTATCTTCCAGACTGTCTTGCTCGCCGTCGTCGTCTCGTCGTTTTTCGCCTGGTGGAGTTGCTGCCGAACTGTAGGATGGTTGCTTTGTTTCCAGACCGGAGATGACGATATTTTCTAGTCTGGAATATTGTTCCATGTTGTTTAGTCGTGACTCTAACTCTTTTATTTTTTGTCCTTTTCCGCATTTTCACTTTCTAGTTTTTTAACGCTTTTAGTAACTGTGTTATCTCTTGTCGAATGGGCAACAGTTCACCCAGTTTATCACTTATGAAGGATATTGCTTGTTTCAATTCTGCCATGTCGTCATGTCGGTCTGTGCTGTATGAGGCTCGTGTTCGTCCCTTCGTTGGCATTGTCGAGAAGGGCAGCGATTCGATGATTTAAGACAATTAATGAAGAACAGTCAGCAATGGTCGTCGATGAAGCACAACAATGAACAGCTGACCGCAGTGGTCGCCGAGGTGGTCCGTTGACTCGCGAACAATTGTGATGGTCGTCGTTACCACTCTCTGTGGCGTAAAGGCCTGTTCGCATGTGATGTCACAGCGTACCCGGAGTGGGTCACGGACTACTGGGCACACACAACGCCGGTATTGCCAGCGAATCTACAGGTAGTTCCGAATGAAGCACAAGTGGACGATACATAAGTTGATTCACCTTAAATGGTTCCGTATCAGCACATTGTACCATGCATACATAACGTCTCTGTACCAGTGGAATCCCAACTGCGTCTGTGTCAATTGTGCAGTTGTGTAGCACGGCAAAAAACAAACTGTCACAACGGAATGGTCACTACAAATAGCAGATCTCTCATACAGCACTAGTACCGTGACGCCATGTTTTACTCACTTCAATGAATGTAAGATCAATGATCGTACTGGAGTGTTCAGTTATCCGTGTAGGTTGTAATATTACTTGTTTGAAGTTTAACAATATTTAACAAGATTGCCACCCAAAGAATTAACTCTAGATGGCAGGTGAACAAGGAAGCCCTTTGTCTTATCGATAGTCCAACCCTTTTATATACATGTATCCTGCGCCTCTGAGGTATGTGTTGATTTTATTTTAAACATATTCACACTACTAGCACCCCAAATAATCATCAGATGATCTGTACCATTCAGTTACAGTCCTTTGTGAAAATTAGAACTTTCTTATATCTAATCTACACTGCTCCTCTACTAATGTAACTTCATGTCCTCTGTCTTTCTATCTTTCTTAACTGAGAAAAAAATATTTCTATCATAACCATTCAATATTTTAAACACTACTATCTGATCTCTGCTCAATCTCCTGGTCTCTAGTGTTGTTAAACCACATTCTTTTAGGCGTTTTTCATGACTAAGATCCCTCAGTTTTGGTATAAATTTAGTCGCTCTCCTCTGTACTCTTTCTAGCATATCTATGTCCTTTTTGCGGTATGGCCTCCACGCTTGTATACAATATTCTAAATGAGGCCTAACTATTGTTCTGCACAGCGGTATTATTAGTTATTTTTCCTTATACGCTACATTCCGCCTAATTAATCCAAGGATTTGATTTCCCCTTGAAGCTGCAATTCCGCCCTGCTCTGAAACCTTCATATCAGCACTAATGGTCAAACGTATACAGTGGGTGGGCAGAGTCATTTTTCTTTTACAGTAGTACTTAGTACAGTACCCCCATTGTATATTCTACATCTTCGTTCCCATGTCCTGCGTGGAGGCATTTACATTTCCCAAAATTGAACAACATTTGCCACTTTTCAGACCATTTGATCAACCTGTCAAGATCATCTTGTAAATGTTGTCTATCTCCATCACTTTTAATCCTTCGAAACATTTTTGTATCATCTGCAAATTGCAACACCTTGCTAGCTATATCATCGTCCAAATCGTTTATATATATTAAGAATAATATAGGTCCCAGTACTGATCCCTGTGGTACCCCACTTCAAACCGATTTCCAGTTTGTAACCTCCCCATCAACAACTACCCGTTGTCTTCTGTCAATCAGCCATTTTTCTATCCAGTTAATTATACCATTTCCTATGCCATGGGCCTTTAGTTTAAGCAGTAATCTTTGATGGCACCTTGTCGAAAGCTTTTTGAAAATCTAAGTAGATGATATCTACTGGTGATCCCTCGTCTAACAACTTAGTGATATCTTCCAAAAAACATAACATATTTGTTATGCATGACCTCGCTTTTAGAAACCCATGTTGAGATGGGTTTATCAAATTATGTTTAACAAGAAAATCCACCATATGATGTTTAATTAGTCTCTCTAATAATTTGCAAATCACCGATGTTAAACTCACTGGTCTATAATTCTCGATCATGTCCTTATATCTTCCTTTGTGGAAATTTCTCCTGTACTGCTTTTTACTATTCCTTTCTGATTTTACTTTGATGGTAAAATGTGACTGGTTGTGATCACTACTCCCCAGTGGCTCATATATCTTGACATTGTCAACTAATTCATTCTATGAGGACAAAACTATGTATAACACATTCTCACCCCTGGTTGGTTCTAGCACATTTTGAGAAAGGAAATTATCTTGTACTAAACATAAAAACTTGTGGTTCTCATTACCCATACTCTGTAGAGATTTCCTGTTTATATGCCCATGTTTAAAATCCCGCATAATACAATATACAACGAATTTATTGTTCAGTAGTAGTATATACATCGGATAATTGTCTTCTGCTTGCTGAGCATAAAGAGGATACAAGGCATTGTTAATAAACATAGTGCATACATGAATTAAGTTTATAATAATAATACAAACGTGAGAGAAGTTAGTAAATACGTTATATATTTTAACGATCGGATTGCATGTGGTGGTTTGTTAACTCAAAAGTTTGTTTAGGTGACTTATGGCCTGGGGAACGAAGCTGTTTTTGAACCTGTTTTTGTTTTGTACATCTTGGACATCTGTATCGGCTTTGAGACGGAAGAAGGTCAAACTCTGTATACAGTGGGTGGGCAGAGTCATTAGCAATTGCATGTGCTTTTCTAATCAAAGTGCTTTCACACAGCTGAGAGACAGGCAGTGTAGAAATGCCTATGATCTTTGAAGCAATTTTGCAGATGCGAAGAAGCATGTGTTTGTTTGAGGCAGACAAAGCAGGGACGAAACAGATACTACAATATGTCAACACTGATTCTATGATGATCCTGTACAACATGAGCAGACGTTTTGGTTGGACATGAAATGATCTTAGTTTTCTTAACAGGTACAGTCTCTGCTGGCACTTTTTTGCACACCTTTAGCATGGGGGCCAAACATCAATTTATTATCCAGTGTTACACCAAGATACTTGAAGGTGTCCGTTACCTCCACTGCCTCACCATCAATAATGAGAGGTCCATCAAATTGGCCACTGGTGCGGAAGTCAATACAGAGTTCCTTTGTCTTGCAAACATTTAGTTCTATAAAGTTGATCTTACACCACATTGAGATCACGGACACAGAGTTCTCATACGCGTGGAACGAATCTGATCCGTTCAGGCACGACACTACTGCTGCGTCGTCTGAGTATTTAATCAAGACATTAGAGTCACATTCGCTCCTTAAGTCGTTGATGTACAGTGAGTATAGAATGGAGCTTCCAACATCCTTGGCGCGCCCCGATATTCGTGATGAGGTTGGGGGAGTTGTTGCTGCCAACCTTCACGTGTTGGGGTCTGTTGCTGAGAAAGTTATGTAGCCAGTGAATGAAGTTCGGGGGTATTTGCAGGGCGAGAAGCTTTTCAATCATCTAGTGGCGCTGTATAGTGTTAAATGCCGAACTAAAATCTATGAAGAGGATACGGATATAGTTGCCTGACTTCTCTTTGTTTGTTAACATTGTGTAGCGGGGTTGCCACAGCATCATCAGTTCCACGCCCACGCTTGTAGGCGAATTGCAGTGGGTCTAGTTTATCCTGAATATGTGGAGATAAGTTGGTTAGGACTAGCCTCTCCAGCGCTTTCATTGGAAGAGATGTGAGAGCAACTGGTCTGTAGTGGTTGGGTTCGTGAGGGGAGGATATTTTAGGCACAGGAATGACGGTGCTGGTTTTCCAGAGATCGGGAATGATGCCGGTATTTACAGACTTCTGGAACAGCTGTGAGAACACAGGCGCCAGTTCATCAGCGCATGAACGGAGAAGATGGCCAGATATATTATCAGGCCCAGATGTTTTCCTTGTATTGGTCCTCTTGAATTGGCGAGTTACGTTGTCTTCGGAGTTGATGATCTTTCCTGGGGAGGGGGAGGGGGAGGGGATGGTTGCCAGAAGCTCTGTGCACTTGGATGTAAAGTCCTTGCTGTCGAAGCGAGTATAGTATTTGTTTAGCTCTGTTGCATCAGGCATTGTATACGATCTTTTATTTTGGTTGGCACTAACATCACCGGCCATCGCTTTGAGATTCATGAAGGCCTCACGAGTGTTCATGATCTGATATTGAAGTTCAACTTTGTCTCGAAAGGCTGATTTGGCACGGCCAATTTCTGACCTAAGCACTGCCTTGGCCTCTCTGGTGGCAGCAGCATCTCGAGATTCGAAAGCTTTCTGTTTGTTGATCACTGCCTTCTTTACACTCTGTGTGATCCAGGGTTTGGTGTTAGAGTATTCAGTGACATTCTTTTCTGGGATGATGGAGTTTTGATAAAACGTAACGTAGTCAGTGACAATATCGGCACGCTCAGTTATGTGGGTGCCTTCGAAGAGGACATGCCAATCTGTGCAAGTATAACAACCTTTCAGCTGTTCTACTGCGTCTGTAGTCCACACCTTGACTTGACGTTTGACAGGCGGAACACGTTTACGTTGTTGACGGTATTTGGGCAGTAGATGAACAATGTTATGATCTGCCCGCCCCAGGGGAGGGAGACACTGCGAGGTGTATGCGTCTTCGATTGAGCTATAACACAGGTCAATTGTTTTGTTGTGACGGGTGAGACAGGTCACTTGCCGCTGAAAGGAGGGCAGTACGCCATCCAGGGTGCATATGTTAAAGTCGCCCTCTATGACGACGGGTGCATCAGGGTGTTTTGACTGGAGTCTAGACACCGATCCCACTATGACGTCAGCGGCGGACTTGCAGTTAGCTTCAGGTGGGACGTAGACATTGCACAAGATAACGTTCGTGAATTCCCTGGGCAGGTAGAAAGGCCTCAGAGAAAGCGTGAGTAGTTCAACATCTGGGGTACACACTTGATAATAACAACTTCCCTTATAGCATTTTGTACTTTTTCATTCTTTTCTATGCTTATGTTTGGATTTCGATAAACTAACCCAACCGTTAACGTTGAGTTTCCTGTAACTATGTTACACCAAACAGCTTCTTCGCAATCTGCTTCTCTTTCTAATTTTATTTCATAAGCCTGTATAGATTCTTTAATATATAAAATAACTCCACCTCCCCTTCTTCCTATTCTATCTTTCCTAAACATTACATATCCTGTCAGTCCCAATTTGGCATCTGATATATCGGTGGTGGTCCATGATTCGGTTATACCCATTATGTGAGGGTCAATATCTTCTACCTCTTAATGTTTAGTTCATTTCTTTTGTTTGCTATATACTCCTTGCATTTAAACAAGTTGTAGGATGATACTATGTTGTTTACACATTTAGCTAACGAACCTGGAGTATTCAGCCTGGGCCCTGGTGTAATCCGAGTTAAACAGTCATGCTGAAGCTCCGGCACCCGACATGAATTTGGTTCGGCCGCTAGTGGAAGCTTTTGTCCCCCCCCCTCCTAGACTACCCTCTCCGGATCCGCCTCTGCGTCGTGATCAATAATTTGTATGGTGCCGGGGTCGGTGTGCAAGGTGTCATGGTTCTTTTTATGGCGCTATACCCCTGCCATACAATCATACCCGTTATTACGTTGCTATTTTGTCATTTCAAAGACTTCCGGTGTTGTTTTGTTTCGTAGTTGTTTGCAAGTGTACTTATTGATCAAAACATCGTTTTTTGCTTGTTTAGTTCATTTGAAATTGTTGGTTGATAACCGCTTCTCAGGTAATAGCGTCGTTTTTTGGAGATTTTTAAGTATGGGTGTATTTAAATGTGTGTGTGTGTTTCTTAATAACTACTTGACCGTTTTATTAATTCTTAACCACTACCACTCGAGTTGGTGACATGGCAGGCTCCGTACGACATACCCCTACAAGATGCACTTTTAGATGTACCCTGTTCAGGGTTTTATGTCTGCAGATCATTTTTAGGCTTTTAAATGATCCCAATTTCAAAAAGTTAGAGAGTTTCCAGAGCAACACAAACGAGACCTATGTCAACGCCAAAGCTAGACAAGACATCCATTCAGTCACGTCCTACTTAGTCTTAGGCTACTACATCTACAGACTACAATCCCATATGGAAAACCATAGCCCAATTGAAATGTCTCAAATCCAGCACCTCCACTGGATTACTGATCACTCCTCTAGCATACAAACCCAGGACAACAACAAAATTCTCCATATTTCTATGCATCATGCTATCAGGAGATGTTCAACTAAATCCAGGCCCCTCTAAATGTCACTCATATAAGAAATCACTAAAGTCTAATGCACTCATCCTAATTTGTAATGATTGTAATAAATCAACACACATCAAATGCGCCAGGATATCCAGACAAGAATTTAACAACACTTACAGAAACCTAAATGTACCATGGCACTGTTCAAATTGCTCATCACCCTGTGGCATTTGCCATGGGGATGTCCTAAATGACCATAAAGCAATTCAGTGCAACCACTGCCTAAACTGGATCCACACACAATGCTGTGCAATAGATGACAATGAATACAAACGATTAATCAATTCCTCAAGTTCGTGGGCCTGCCCCGAATGCAACAACTTCAACTTCACAAATTCTTTCTTCAGAGATACAGAAATCCTAATGGCAAATCCCTTTTATCCTCTGGACAGTAACAGTCATAACCTAAATGAAACCACCAATAACAATACAACTAATAGCAAGAAAGCATATACACCGAAAAAGAGACCAAACCTCAGATGCATCCTCATAAACTGCCAAAGCGTTAAAAAGAAAGCCTCAGACATCGAAGCATTAAACAATCTACACAACTCAGACATCATCTGTGGCACTGAATCATGGTTAGATCCCTCAATAAAAAATGGATAAATATTCCCAAGCAATTTTAATGTCTTTAGAAAGGACAGAGAGACAGACACTACTGGAGGGGGGGAATTTCAAATATCAAAAGATGACCTCATCACAAGCCACCTACCAGACCTAGCAACTAACAGTGAGAGCATTTGGACTGAAACCCAGATAACAGGAATGAAACCAATAATCATGTGTACCCTCTATCGTGCCCCAAATGACTCTCATGGAACTCAAATCGAAAAACTAGACCTAGCCCTTTCTAAATTAGGTAACAAGATCAACACACATAATGTCATCACTACTGGCGATTTCAACCTCCCTAACATCAATTGGGAAATTCACTAAGTCACACCTAACAATGGATACAGTATAACTGCTGCCAATAAATTACTCTCTCTTACAGAGGAACATGGACTGATCCAACATGTCAAGGAACCCACGCACAGGCAGGGAAATGCCAACAATATTTTAGATCTTGTCTTCACCAATAAACCTGGCTTAATAAAGAAGATAAATGTAGTAGACGGAATAGCAGATCATAGTACAGTCATCATTGATGTAAACATCTCGCCCAAATGCAAACATCGTCCGAAACATAAAGTCTTCATTAGAAATAAAGCCGACAACATTAACATCCAGAAATCTCTTGAAACGCATGACTACTTCTCTCAAAACCAAAACATGACAGTCAATGACAAGTGGAATCTTGTTTCCACGAAAATCATCAACATTATGAACCAATATGTATCGCACCTTTACTTCAAGACACAATCTTCCCTGGTTCAATAAAGATTTAAAGAAAATGTGCAAAAGAAAGAAACAGCTATATAACAAAGCAAAAAGAACTAGAAATCCAGAAGACTGGAAATAATTCTGTGACATTAGGAGAAACATCCATAAGCACCTTCGTTCTGATAGACTATCCTACATAAGTCAATTCCTGACATCAACAATAACAGAGAAACCTAAATCATTTTGGAGCTTCATTTCTAAACTTAGACAGGATAACCAGGGTATTGGGGACCTTAACGTTGTGGGTAACATCATAAGCGATGACACACATAAAGCAGAAGCCTTGAACAATCAGTTCCAAAGTGTCTTTACACACGAAGGAAATTCCACCCTACCAGATATGGCCAGAAGTCCACATGGAGAAATCCCCAAACTAACAATCTCACCTAAAGGAGTACTTGATCAACTTTCCAAAATTAACATTTCTAAATCGCAAGGACCAGATGGCATTCCGCCATGGTTCTTAAACAGATATGCCTCATCTAGCACCAGTAATACATGACATTTTCCAATCATCTGTTGACTCTGAACAAGCCCCCCAATACCTGGAAAGAAGCCAATGTAACAGCAATTTTTAAGAAAGGAAGTAGAGCAGAAACATCTAACTACAGACCAATATCCTTAACACCTGTGGTTTCTAAACTTCTTGAACACATCATACATAGTCACATTATGAAACACCTGGAACAGCACCACACTCTAACTGACCACCAACATGGCTTCCATGCCAAAAGATCAACTGAAACACAATTAATTCAAACAATCCACGACATAAGCAAATCACTTAATGAGAAGAAATCTGTAGACATGGCCATCCTTGACTTCACCAAAGCATTAGATAAAGTTCCACATAAAAGACTAATCCATAAACTCAAACACTATGGCATCACAGGCCCAATATCATCATGGATAAATAGCTTCCTTACAGGAAGAACTCAACAGGTTGTTATAAATGGATCCTAGTCAACATCAACTCAAGTCATTTCTGGGGTACCACAGGGCACAGTACTGGGGCCCCTACTTTTCCTACTTTACATAAATGACCTGCCAGACAATCTTTCCTCAACTGTTCGCCTTTTTGCAGACGACTGCCTGTTATGTTCACCGATTAAAACATCTGTCCTCCAAAACGATCTGCTCAAACTTGAGAAATGGCAACACACGTGGCTTATGAAATTCAACCCCACTAAATGTTATACAATGACAATAGCCTCAAGAAAACCGACACCAAATCTCTACACCTTCTGCGGACAACAACTTAAATCTGTTAAATCACACTGTTATCTTGGCATACATATATCAAATACACAAATACATTAAATTGGACAAAACAAAGCAACTCGGTCACAAAAAAGCACAACAGACATTAGGAATTATTAAAAAAAATTAAATAAATGCCCAACCCAAATCAAGTCCATAGCCTACACAACCCTTGTCCGCCCTATACTTGAATATGCGTCAGCATCATGGGATCCACATTGCCTAAGAAATATCAAACTCGTAGAAAGAACCCAGAGACAAGCCGCCAGATTTTGTAAGAACAACTGTTCTAGAGAGCCAGGAATGGTAACACAACTCCTTAAAGATCTCCAATGGGACACTCTCCAATCAAGAAGAAAAACCCAAAGACTGCATATTATATAAAATGGAACATAACCTCATATATATCCCACTAGATCAATACATCAAACGCAACACCAGATGCTCACATAAACATAATAAACAGTTAGTACAAATCAGGCACTCGACAAACATATTTGGAAACAGCTTTTTCCCAGTCACAATAAAATAGTGGAATTCTCTACCTCCAATCATTGTATCAAGTACATCATTGAACTCATTCCAGATTAGCGTAGCCCAACATGTAAAAAATTAATCCATAAGAGCCACCATACGCACTGGCGTGATGTGTCCATAGGACATTTTGCCAGTCAAAATACAGATACAGATTGGCTGCGCACAATTTCATGTTTACGTACGGTTAGCTAGTCACACGTGAAAGCAAAACAACGGTCAAACACTGAATTCGACAGTGGAAACGTCATTCGTCAACAACAGTCAAGAATCCAGATTCCAGTTAACCACGTCTTATTTGTTGTAGTCATCGGGTCAATTCCGTTTTGTAAAATCTAATTCTAGTCAATTGCCAAAAAATCGGTTAAACAAATCCCACTACACTACGTCTACAGTCTACACGCCAACAACTTAACAAGGCAACATTTTTAATAGACCAATTTAAAAAGTAAAATGTTATCAATCATACATATAATCAGTTATGATAAATTTATTATTGTTCACCATCACTCGAATAAGTCAAGTCCATTGGTTTGTGTCTGTGCTGGAAAAAAACATTCCTTGAACAAAATTATTTCCAATTCTGACTAACTTTTTAAAATCAAAATTCCTAAATGGAATTCATCCCAATGGTGATCGTCGATTTGGGGTCCGGTGTAGGCTACATATTAAAATAGGTCCGACTGTCTAATGTCTGAGCATGTGGTGCTCTATGCCAGCTTTTCTGCCGACTACATAAATTTTACTTTCCCCAGGCAAGCAGGCAACCGTTAATGCCAAGCTCTGTTGTTATTCAACTGTTTCAGTGCCAGCCAAAATTGCGCTGACATACAAGAAGTGCCAAGCCATTTTTGAGACTTGCATGCCATACTAAAGTTGTATTTTTATGCGCTTAGTGTTCAAATATCACCAAATAAACTAACCATTTCTTGAAATCATAATAGTCAGATGATACAATATAACTTTTACTAATATATGTGCTTAGCAGTCATCTGACGCATTTTGCATGGTAAACATATGAAATTTCGTTTTTGGTTACGATTTCCTGTTTATTTTTGCCGTCAAACTAGTACAAATCTAAGTGTAACTGTAAAACCATCAGTCGAACACCTCCCTTTTGCAATGAGTAATCTTATTGGTCAGTTTAAAATGGTGTCATAGACATTCGACACCATCCAATGCCAGTATGTGTTAATAATAATAAGATAACTTCTATTGCACCTAAATCCTTGGAAACCAAGCTCAGAGATGCATCAAGACAAAAGGATTGGTCAGTGTCAAAATCCATTAGCAGTATTTCAGTTGTCAATTGATGGGTCAAGGCACTATGGAACTATGGTGGATAAGCAAAGTTGTAAAGATAAGTTTTTAAATGACGACGTTGCAAAATAAAAAACTGGCGCTATCGGCTTCATGGCATTTCTGGGTAAAACCGGTAATCGGCAGAATCGGCTCTGTGACACTAAAACAATTAAATTACATTCAAAAATAAAATTCAAGTCAAGACACGAACAATTTTGAGTGAATGGTGAAAATAATACATTGCTTCTTTGTAGATTTATAGCTGTATTTTGAAGCTTCTTTACCTGGCTTTGCATGTTGAACTGAAGGGAAGGTAGTTGATGGGACCAATCCATAACTTGTAAACGGGCAGTTCCACATTCAGGTATTTAAACCAAAGTGTATTTTTAGAGGCTGGTTCTAATTGGGCAAGTTTTGTATCATTTGAAAGGTAATATTCCATCATTTTAATATCACATTAATCTTTTTTTAAAGGATGTCATTTAATCACTTATAATGCTACTAATGGCATGACAATGGTAACGAGAATATTTTACAAAAAATTCAGTAAAACATTTTCACTACATCTACCATAAATTTTAAAGCAGGATTATCCATTTTATATTGTATAATCCCGTACATATAATTTAAGTTAATTTACATAATATAAAACAATTCATTGTGTGCCTAGAATGGTTACATACAGGAACAAAGTATATATGACAATAAAAAATTGTGACACTTTCTGTTCCACATTGCAGTGCATGCTTACCTTGGTAAAGTGTCCAAAATGTATGTCCGATATTGTAGAACTACCCAAACGTTTATAATGAAGAATGCTCACTTGGAATGAGTCAGTTGAAATACTTCCAAGGAGATAATTTAACATATTTCGTGACATAATTCTCATCTTAGATAGGTAGTGAAAGTAATGAGGTATCTTAGTTAAGCATGCTTTGACTGCAGGTAATCGAGAGCGTGTGTTGTGTTGTGCAATCGCCATGCCAACGATGGCCCAGAGAGGTGACAACAAGGCATTCCAGTCGTGGCTGTGCGAGTCGGTCCTAGCCCTCTGTCGCGGGGGTCTCTCCTACAGTGAGGACTTCTCTGTTGAGGGAGTCCTCGGCATCACCATCGACCGCAGCGAGGTGATCCTAGTGAGGATACACGATGAGGACACGGTGAGGGCTGCCAGGAGCGAGAAGGCTGTGCAGGTGTGTCTTGAAGATCACACAACTACACCCTTCAGTGACACCGCGTCCGTAAGTGTTGTCTTTAGTAAGTCTGTGCTAAAACCAGAAGTAACCCTCATCTGTGGTGGTCTTATGATTTGTGTGTATGAGTATGAGATATAGTTGCTTAGGAATGTTTTATTACAGGTTGTCTCAAAAAATGTACTTGATTTCATCCTGCTAGCAACAGTACAGTAACCAAAATTTTCCATTTTTGTTTTGCATGATTTTTAAGCTAATACTTCAAAGTTTATGCCCCAATAAGGAGAGACCTGGAGATTCGACAACCAAAGCATGGACAGAGAAGACTGTCAGAATTATTCTATATTTATAAACTATGTACAGTTTTGGTTTTAATTTCTCTTTGCTTTAGATTTTAGTATCTACTCAACTTTATTTAATGTAATTTAGCCTTGTGTACACATGTAGCTTTTTATCTGGTATGTGTAGCTTTTCAACACTTTTACTAATCATTTGCTTTATCATTTCATTTAGGTAACAGTAATTTTACTATGTACATACATTTATTTATATAAATTGTGATTTTGGTTTGTTAACTCTTACTTTTCAATATGTAATTTATTTATCTCTGATGTATGCGGTTTTGTGTTTTAGATATTGTGCCGATTTTGTAAACACCTTTGACCAGATCATTAGTCCTGGATTTGATGGTGTCTATATAATGAAGTTTATTACTGTTCACTTCCTGAAGTTGGGATGAATTGATGATTCCTCAGAGCTAAAAAGCTAAGAAAAAGAAGCCCCAATGGAGACTGACATATTGCGAACAGCTAGAATGAGATGATGAGATGAGATATATATATATTAACATCATTGTAATAAAATATGTTCTGTGTTGTCAGCTGTCATCATAATCCAGTTTAATCATGTCAGCATTGTTCCTAGAATAATGTGTTTATGAATATGCGTAATTTATCAAACATTTTTGTTTCATAAAAACTGTGCATGTTAGGTGTATATTATTTTTAAAATGCAGTATATGCTATATATATATATATATAGACACTTCACTCAATAGTTTAATTATTTTGCAGGTTGAAGAAAATGATGTGTCAGCATTGCATAGTGACCCCCCTTCACCTGACAGTGACCCACCTCCACCTGGGAGTGACCCTCTTGGAGTGGAACAGACAACTGTGATCACTTTACCCCTGGTGAGGACACTGCACAACAAACACCGATCTGATCCCGTTTCAATACAGACCAACCATGGCCAACTGCCTCCAGACAGTGGCGACTTCCAGTGGCACATGAGTGAACCATTGGTATTGGGTAGCCAAAATGTCAACTGTGAAACCAAAGCGGAGACAAGAGCACAAACTGAAAGTGATTTAGACTCATCGATGCCCGGTAGGAATTTGGGTGCAGCAAACCTGATCCCTTCGGCAGAAGTGAGTGACATCACGTCCGATGAACAATCTTCACAGCCAGTGTTTGATAGAGTCGATGTATATATGAATTCCGGCGAGAACACCCTGACTAAAATTAAACAGGAATTGAATGTTGAAAGTTGGAACGAACAATCAAGATGCGACAGTTACGAACCTGGTGGCACATTCGGTAACTACCCAACACAGCAAAGAGGGGCGTCGGACTTGGGTAGTTCGCATACCCTTCTAAGAGTTGTGGATTCGCCTCAGCAAGCACAGAATCATTTTGTCAAGATAGCGCCGCGGTCCATGAATGCTGTCAGTGACATGGTATCGGTGTCACTAGGTACGGCGATGTCGACCCCAATACAGAATTGGACATGGTGTCGGCTGTGTAAACAGGGGACGCGCAACCTCAAAAAACACATGAACGTTTGTCCGATGAGTCCAGCTATGTTAGGTGAGGCAAAGTTCTCCTGTACTAAGTGTAACCGACTGTTCAAGACACGCTCGTATCTCGTTGATCATGAACGGAGCTTCCATAGCAACGTACCGTGCTATGAGTGCAGTAATTGTCGCCGCTTGTTTAAATATCGCATGC
This sequence comes from Paraescarpia echinospica, assembly GCA_020002185.1. Lineage (NCBI taxonomy): Eukaryota > Metazoa > Annelida > Polychaeta > Sabellida > Siboglinidae > Paraescarpia > Paraescarpia echinospica. The sequence goes on from JAHLWY010000539.1 coordinate 24,110, forward strand.
AGCTTAAGAGACATAAGGTGAACTGTATGGGCGCAGTAGCGAACGGCACACTACCTGCACCATACACGCAACAAGCGGTCACGTGACCTGCGCAGTGTTGTGCGCTTCGGTGTTCGTATACATGCCTAAAAGTGTAATGCTTCGATCGTAAAATCATGTTACGTAATGATAAAGTTGTTCTTCTGTGTTGTCCCAGTCTGGGTGAAGCTGAACTTGACACGGGGCGTAGAAATCGTCCCAGCCCCCTGCTTCCTTCTGATCCCCAGCCTCTTCACTACCCGCCATCTTCTCCACTGCCCGTCTCCTGTCACCTAGCTCCCATTACCACCAAATCGCTTCACAAAGTCGTCTTATTTCAGTCGTCATCTTCCTCTTCCACTCTACCCTCCTCTTCAAATGCACCCGCTGTCTCATTAACCATTCACTCCATGTGTCCAGACTACTTTGTCTGCTTTGTCACCAGCTTCCTCATGATTCTCACCCACCATCCTCCTCCTTCAGCTCATGGTCATTCTCTGCAACCAACCTCCTCCCTCAGCTCCTAGTGATTCTCTCCCACCAACCTCCTCCCTCAGCTCCTCCTGATTCTCTCCCACCAACCTCCTCTCTCAGTTCCTCATGATTCTCTCCCACCATCCTCCTCCCTCAGCTCCTGGTGATTCTCTCCCACCAACCTCCTCCCTCAGCTCCTCCTGATTCTCTCCCATCAACCTCCTCCTTCAGCTCCTAGTGATTCTCTCACACCAACCTCCTCCCTCAGCTCCTAGTGCTCCTCGTGATTCTCTCACACCAACCTCCTCCCTCAGCTCCTAGTGATTCTCTCCCACCAACCTCCACCCTCAGCTCCTAGTGATTCTCTCCCATCAACCTCCTCCCTCAGCTCCTCCTGATTCTCTCCCATCAACCTCCTCCTTCAGCTCCTAGTGATTCTCTCCCACCAACCTCCTCCCTCAGCTCCTAGTGATTCTCTCACACCAACCTGCTCCCTCAGCTCCTAGTGATTCTCTCCCACCAACCTCCTCCCTCAGCTCCTCCTGATTCTCTCCCACCATCCTCCTCTCTCAGTTCCTCATGATTCTCTCCCACCAACCTCTTCCCTCAGCTCCTAGTGATTCTCTCCCACCAACTTCCTCCCTCAGCTCCTCATGATTCTCTCCCACCAACCTCCACCCTCAGCTCCTCGTGATTCTCTCACACCAACCTCCTCCCTCAGCTCCTAGTGATTCTCTCCCACCAACCTCCTCCCTCAGCTCCTAGTGATTCTCTCCCACCAACCTCCTCCCTCAGCTCCTAGTGATTCTCTCACAACCTCCTCCCTCAGCTCCTAGTGATTCTCTCCTCCCTCAGCTCCTAGTGATTCTCTCCCACCAACCTCCTCCTCCTCAGCTCCTAGTGATTCTCTCCCACCAAGTGATTCCTCCTCCCTCAGCTCCTAGTGATTCTCTCCCACCAACCTCCTCCCTCAGCTCCTAGTGATTCTCTCCACCCTCCAGCTCCTCGTGATTCTCTCACACCAACCTCCTCCCTCAGCTCCTAGTGATTCTCTCCCACCAACCTCCTCCCTCAGCTCCTAGTGATTCTCTCACACCAACCTCCACCCTCAGCTCCTCGTGATTCTCTCCCACCAACCTCCTCCCTCAGCTCCTAGTGATTCTCTCCCACCAACCTCCTCCCTCAGCTCCTAGTGATTCTCTCCCACCAACCTCCTCCCTCAGCTCCTAGTGATTCTCTCACACCAACCTCCTCCCTCAGCTCCTAGTGATTCTCTCCCATCAACCTCCTTCAGCTCCTAGTGATTCTCTCCCACCAACCTCCCCCCTCAGCTCCTAGTGATTCTCTCCCACCATACAGATCTTCTCACACCGTATTGTAAATGGTTCAACCTCTTAGCTGTGTTTGTTTTAATGAACTACATTAATTTGACTGTTTTCTGTTTGATATTATACTTCAATTGTGTGTGAAAATACATTTAGGCTTAAACATATTTTCTGACGATTGTTGAGACAATAAAAAAATTGACATTACCAGAGACTGTTGCTACTTTGGAGTATAAAGTATATAAAAGGTATTCATTATACCATATTAATAACGTTCCTGTGTTCCGAGATAGTAGGATCTATTCTAAACTTAAAGCTGTATTACAGTGTCATTACCTTCCCTAACAAGCCAACACCACATCCTCGCCCTCCTTGGGATATTCAAACAATTCAGCCCAAACAATCTCACAGCCTCGTCCTCTCTGAGGAACTGAAACATTTCAGCCCAAGCAACACCACATCTTCGCTCTCCTTGGGAATTCAAACAATTCAGCCCAAACAATCCCACAGCTTCGCCCTCTCTGAGGAACTGAAACAATTAATAATAATAAGATAACTTCTATAGCGCCTAAATCATTGGAAACCAAACTCAGAGGCGCATCAAAGCAAAAGGAGTGGTCAATCTCAAAATTGATAAGCAGCAGATGGGTCAAGGCGCAAGGGAGCTACGGTGGATAAGCGGTGGATAAGCAAGGTTGTAAAGATCAGTATTTTACTGACGACAGAATTTTGTAATATTTTCAACTGATCTAACAGGAGCATATTCTAAAGAGTTGGTGCAGCAACAGATAAATCCCTAGTTGCAATGTTAGTGTTGACTCTAGGAACAAAAAGTAGATCAGAACTAGATGATCGAAGCTGGATAGGTTTTCTTACAGGTGTAAGCAATGAATGCAAATAAGATGGTTGCTTACTGGACAGTGCCTGGTATGTAATGGTACAGATCTTAAATATTATACGATATCGTACACGTAGCCAATGCAGACTTCAAAAGTGGGACAGATCGTGAAAAACGAGGAGATCTTGTAACTACCCTTGCTGGACAATTTTAGACACGCTGAAGTTTTGTGATATCCTTGCTAGCGATATTATAAAGGAGGGAATTGCAATAGTCAAGTCTGCTGCTAACAAGCGCTGTTGCAATTAAATCCAAGCAACGCCACATCCGTAGCCAAGACGCGCTCGGATCTCGTTGATCATGAACGGAGCTTCCATAGCGTGAACCTGTTTTTTTGCTGTACACAGTGGGTGGGCAGGGTCATTGGCAACTGCACGTGCTTTTCTGATCATCGTACGTTCACACAGCTGAGAGACAGGATGTGTGGGAATGCCTATGATCTTGGAAGCAATTTTGCACATGCGAAGAAGCATGTTTTTGTTTGAGACAGACAAAGCAGGGAAGAAACAGACACTACAGTACGTCAACACTGACTCTATGATGCACCTGTACAACAGGAGCAGAAGTTATTTTAGTTCCCTTAACAGGTACCGTCTTTGCTGGTACTTTTTGGACACATTTAGCACGAGGGCCAAACGTCAGTTTTTTGTCAAGTGTTACACCAAGATACCTTAGGTGTCCGTTACTTGCAATGCCTCATCATCAATAAGGAGTGGTCTATCAAACTGGCCACTGATGCGGAAGTCAATACAGAGTTCCTTTGTCTTGCGCACATTTAGTTCAAGGAAGTTGGTCTTACACCACATTGAGATCACGGACATAGAGTTCTTATACGTGTGGAACGAATTTGATCCATTCAGGCAAGCCACTACTGTTGCGTCGACTCAGTGTTTAATCACGACATTAGATTCACATTCGCTCCTTAAGTCGTTGGTGTACAGTGAGTATAGAACGGAGCTCCCAACGCATCCTTGGGGCGCCCCGGTATTCGTGATGAGGTTGGGGGAGATGTTGCTGTCAACCTTCACGTGTTGGGGTCTGTTGCTGGGGAAGTTATGTAGCCAGTGAATAAAGTTCGGGGGTATTTGCAGTCAACCAACTTGTGGCGTTGTATAGTATTAAAGGCCGAACTAAATTCTACGAAGAGGATACGGACTCTTTTTTGTAATAAGAAAATACAGTTAGTATTTGTTGGGTACGTGTTTCCCCATATCTCTGCACAGTAATTTAAATACGGCAAAAAGAGAGAACTGTATAGAATACGTCTACTATTTCTATCAAGTAGATGACTGCATCTGTGCATTATAGCAGTAGTTTCATTGGAAGAGAAGTGAGAGCATCTGGCCTGTAGTGGTTGAGTTCCTGAGGGGAGTATAGTTTAGGCATAGTACTGACGGTGAACAGTCAACCAGTCAACTAGTCAACTACTCAAACAGTCAACCAGTATGTTTGACAGCCGAACGGACGGTCGGTCGGTCGGCCGGACGGTCGGTCGGTCGGACGAATGAGAACGTCCGACTGACCGACCGACCGACCGACCGACCGACCGACCGACCGACCGACCGAAAGAAAGAAAGACCGTCCGATCGTCCGACCAACCAGAAGAGACGAACGGTTCGGCACACCACAGTTTTACCATCTGCTATTTTGTATTCTACTTTCATTCATCCGTAAACTTTCATTCATTTAAATGTACTTTCATTAATTAATTTCGCGCTAGTAAGCGTGGGTACGCGCGCACGGTTACCGCTATTCACGTCAGGGGCGAGGACAATGTGTCAACGGGTAGGTGTGTTTGTGTATTACTCTTGGCCGCGTGTATAACCGACTACGTGGGGCGTGAGCTCCCAACTACCTCCTAACTTCATCTGCAAACGGATGGTCAATATCGACCAGGAGTCGATATTTAACATGAAGATGATCCCATGATTCCTTTCTTGCAGTGGCATTTCTTTCCGTGTGTGTGACAAAGCCTGGCGTAGAGGCCAGGTTTTGTCACACACACACACACGCACGCACACGCACGAACACACGCACACGCACACACACACACACCGTTTCCTGGTCATCAGCCATGCCGTCACTACGCACCCTTTCCACCGGACGCGGTAGAATTATCGTACACAACTTGTAGAACTCGTGGTACACAATTTGTACCATCATAATTGGGACATCGTAGCCATAGGCCCAGTAAAAGCCAGACGCAGTTGTGTCTGCTGACGCCTTTGTGACTATTAAATCAATACAAGCTATGATATGGTGAGTTTCAGAACAGTGTATCCAAACGTACAATTGGCCCATAAATAATTGTCTCTCATAGTTTCAGTTTGGGCCAATGGAAGACATGTGTGGCTCAAATAGGTAGTCTTTTATGACTGCATCATATTATTTATACCAGCAACACATTCGTTCTCTGGGTGGAGCTAAACACACACACACACACGCGCGCGCGCGCACACACGCACACACGCACACACATGCACACACATGACTTCCAATTGAGGACTATAATAATATTTACGTACGTGTGTGTCAAGTAAATCACTACAATCTATCGTTAGGCAGTGCGTTGGCCTACTCATGTACTCTATACTGGTCTCCCAATTACCACTATAAATATTATTATAGTCCTCAATTGGAACGCAATAGTCATGTGTGTGCATGTGTGTGTGCGTGTGTGCGTGTGTGCGTGTGTGCGTGTGTGCGTGTGTGCGTGTGCGTGTGTGTGTGTTTAGCTCCACCCAGAGAACGAATGTATTGCTGGTAAAAATAATATGATGTCTTCCATTGGCACGCACGCACGCTGTGTCACACACAAGCGCATAATTTGAAGTATTCGTTTACCCGTAGGAGTCTTTACAAACTAGTGTTCCCTAAACGTACAATTGACTTATAAATGTATTTGTGTCGTAATTTTACATTTGTTGAATCGAAGATACTGGGTGCTATAAACGAGGAAGGCATGTTTGTCAGCTCCACATTAATTTCGTAATACCGTGTTTGTAGATGTCCACAGTTGGAAGCCAAACGATTGTCGTTATCAATTTATTCGTATGCAGGCCGATTTTTATTTTGACGTTCCCGAAACACCGACTGCTGATCTCGTGCATTTACCTTTATCGATATTAATGGTAGACCAACCATTGGTCACAAAGAATCGTGTCTAATCAGTCACGGCACAAAGCCTCGTCCCGCTACAAAGGCCTAATTGCTGGTTCCTGCAGTATGAACGACATCGGCATTACCAACGTGAGGTTTAATCTTTAACGAAACACAATTCAACGCTTATTAACGCGAAACAACTAAGGTGCTTTAATATGTTAGCCTATCGCTTATTACAATCGACGTGTCGATAATTGTGTACGACGGTTGGCATGACCAACAATGAGAACGACCGGACGTTTCTGTTAAAATTGTTAGAGCGACATAGTTATTATATTTATGTCTCAATAATTGTGTATGTCGTCCGAGCCAGCTCGTCTAGTAGTCCGGTGGCTTAATGTCAATCGTGGTTATATACTCAAATACTGAACTACTGCAACTTCGACCACGTGTTGGTGACATCCTTAGTGCACATGTAATTCACGAGTTGGGTGCCCGCTTTGTGTGGTTTGGTTGGAGGTGAAATTAAGGTCAAAACAAAGGTAAAATAATGCTATTTGTAGAAGTTAACTTTAAAAACTTAGAATTTGCTCACAATAAGTTTTTCCCTGAAACTTTGAACATATTATTCCTTTCTGCAATCGTAATATGTGTGGAGAATCTCACCTTATCACCGGGCTACCGTTTTGAATTTAATAAAATATTATTTCTAATAAAAAAAGTATTTCTTCAAGATAATCACAACATTATACCGGATGTGGCTTATAATATCTTCTATTTTTAATATACTGTTCCTTGTACAAGACTAAATATGTTGTTTAAAGGTATGCTGCCCGCCATATTACATTTAGTAAGCTAGAAAATCTGTTCTCAATTTGAATATGTCGGTTGCGCAATGTTCAAATTGTAAACAAAGTATCAGTATTCCAAACACGCTCTTTTAGCAATAAAACATCACAGCGGACACCGGGCGGATTTACCGTAAGGACCGTTAGTGTTCGTCGCATTCGTGCTGTTATCATATTCTAGACAACCGATTCAGCGAACTTCCGGCGAATAATTACCACCTCAGGCTGATACCACGTGACAGAACAAACAATGTCAGTCCAAACATACCGATTGTCCGGTGTATAAGTCAACAAATAAACACCACGCTTGTTACTGTGCCTCGTCATTAAGGGTTAGACCACGGTTGGTTGTTCCCGCTGGAAACCATTCCTTTTCGTGACTGAAAACAGTTATTTATATGGACCAAACAAATGTTTCAGACATGACGACATCTACTTTCACTAAGTTACAGACTGGTTGAGCAAGTGTATTTATTCTGTCGCAAACGCGCTTACATAAAAAAAGGCAGGTTTCGGATTTTATTACTACGAAAACTGGTGTTTCTGGAAGGTGACCACCAAAACAACAACGCAAGTTTAAACCTATTTGATTCAGTACATAATCGTGAAAATTATAATACAGCCAAAGGTCCGATATTTCAAACGTTCAAACCTTCCTGGCTGTATTCTTGGAAACAAAATAACTGAAATATGTGATCTTTGAACCATGTAGGCAGTATATTCGTACCCGTCATTCACTTCTGGATGTGCAGTAGCAGTCTAGCTCCATACGCAGTTCACAAAGTCATGGCGTTTTGTTGTTGATAATTGATTGACAACATACTTTTAAGCAGCCTTATACACCGCTTTAGCAAGACACGACTATTTTTCGTGACTGGCCAGCCATGGCCGACTCTAATTAAAAATGGCGACTTCATAATGCCAGTGCACGGGCATAGTTAAGCGATATATACAATTACCTATAGCAGGACCTATGACGGTGCACGGGCTAACAATTTACTTATAAGTTAGTGTGTCTGTCGTAAACTCTAGAGCGGTTATGGTTATGAGGAGAGCGACAAACTGCTGTAATCCCAGTTTGAAGATTTGCGAATAATTCGGTAAGTTAATTCGATACTGTATAATTGCAACTTGTATGATGCTGTTTGAGTCTTTATGTTGGCGATATTTCTAGATATCGGGTTAATCAAAGCGCGTCACACTGCCAAGTACTCTGATTGGTGTGTGTGTTTCGTTGGTACACACCACACACCATCCAACCATAAACACAGGTTTCCGGCTGGAAGAGCTTCCGGCTGGAAGATGACTTATCTGTTTATACGGAACGACTCTGTTTGTTGCACTGGGCCAAATTGCTGTTAATATAGTTTAAGTGTTTCATAACCTAACATATTGTGCATGTTAACATTGGCGGCATGCCAACTTATTCATCTGGCCAAGAATACGAATTAGACATACTTACTAAAGGCATGGGCAGTTCCAAAGAGGGTAGCCTACGTTGGTCCCAAAACCTGCCATTGCACCACTTGAGGCTCGCCAAAAAACCTCCACTGGCGTGGTCTGAACCCTATCTTCAGCACGACTCCGCTGTCACGCCGTTGGTTCATGTCATCGGAAGACTAGACTGGGGGAGGGGGTGCTGCTGAACTGTTGAATTTTGTTCGCCGCCGAACCGCCGTATGTTTCAGTATCTCTGTTGTCTCGGTTGCACTGATGACATCGGGAGACGGGGAGGGGGGAGTACTATTCACTGATCGAAATGTTTACGCGCCGCCGCCACTTCAGCTTCTACGCGGTCTCTCTGCTCCACTGATGACATCGGAAGACGGGGACTGGCGGGGGCCGTTGAGTTTTTTCACCGGTGTGCACGTGCCCCCTAGGCCCACTGGATCCGCCAATGAAAGGCGTTGGCCTAAGCGAAAACTGTAAACAATTATACCTTTATTCTGGTTAGTGACTATCGTACAAAGTACTTGTCACTGAAGTCGACTGTCAGAAAATAGCAGTAAATTACCAACGATGGAACACTGTTCTTTAATGTACGTAGTCATCAGCACGAGCCAGGTGGCGCCACTTACTACATCAGTGTCAGTATCCCCGGAATATCGTTCTTTGAGTGGTTCGTTGAAGTTGAGCTGGTCCTGGAATCACTGGACAAATACAAGAAATGTGCCGAAGTATTAACGATTGAGCGTACATCGACATATTGCGTGGGGTAACTGTCAGGCAGTGTGTACTCGGTTACTCCCTCTGGCTTTCGGTGATGAATGTAATGAAGAGACCGCGTATTAATTTCTAAACTTTATGTACCAATGACACTTCCAATTCCGTGTCTCCACCCTCAGCAAGCTCTCCTTCGTCCCTTTCCTCGTCTGACACCTGAGACTCCCTGTATCCATCCTCATCAAGTAGTTCCATCTCGCAATTGGGATCTGGAATATCCATGTCTCCAGATGTTCCTTCTGACGCACGTTCTAATGCGGCAGGCACCAACTCTCCAGCCTCTGGATCAAATGGCTTCCTCATCACCACTCTAACAAAGTCGTCATCCTCCGACTCGTACTTGGCCAGTGTTGCTTCTTCTTCCTCTCTCTCAGAGCCGCGCGGAGACACACCACCGCGCCTCTCTGTCCTTGCACCCGTCGGCCGACTTTGCATTCTCGCCACAGATTCCTTCTCCTTCGCAGACAGCGGAAGGAAGTTTACTGGTAGCAACATGTTCCGGTGCAGTGTCCTCTTAACTCCACGGCCTCCTTCTCGCTGCACCACAAACACAGGAATCTCTCTCTCCGGCTGCTCCTTTACTACATATATATCTTCTTCCCACGGGTTTGCCAGCTTATTGCGGCCTCGCAAGCCAACGTTCAGTACCAACACGCGATCACCAATTTCAACTGTTCCTCCTCTAGCGCGTCTGACGTAGTGCCTCTTATGACGCCTGGCAGACTTGTTGCTTTCTGTTGTAGCAACCTTATAAGAAGATTCCAACCGTTCCCGCAGCTGCTTGGTGTAATCAGTGTGGTCTGCCACTTCTGATTGACGTTCACTTGATTCTACACCCATGGCCAGATCGATTGGCAGTCGTGGGTGTCTACCAAATACCAGGTAGAATGGCGAGAAGCCAGTTGCTTCGTTTCTGGTAGCATTGTAAGCATGCACGAATGTTGGTACATAAGCCTTTCAGTTGGCCTTCTTCGTTACACTTAATGTACCTAACATGTTCATCAGTGTTGAATTGAACTTTTCACACTTCCCATTTCCCATTGGATGATGCGGTGTAGTTCGGCTTTTTTCAATCCCTGCAAGTTGACACAGTTCTTTGATGACATGACTCTCAAAATATCTACCCTGGTCCGAATGGAGTCTCTGCGGAAAACCATAATGTAGAAATATGTCATACAAAGCTTTTACTGTGGTCTTGGCAGTTTGATTGCGTGTGGGAACAGCCTGGGCGTACCGAGTGAAGTGGTCAGTCATGACTAATCCATTTTTAATCCCTCCTTTTGAAGGTTCCAGGGTTAAATAATCAATACAGACAATCTCAAACGGCTGGTGTGTGCGAATGTTCACATGTGGTGCTCGATTGACTTTTCTTCGTATACAGGCTTCACATGTTTGCAGTTTCTTGCGCACATCTTCTGCGATGTGTGGCCAGAAGAATCGGGCACGAACAAGGTCTAGGGTCCTAGTTCTTCCCAAGTGGCCTAACTGATCATGCAGACCCATCATTGCTTCGTCTCTCTTTGCCGCTGGAAGAATTAGCTGGAACGATTCGTTACCGTCCTGGTGTACTCTCTTTCTGTGAAGCAAACCATCTCGTATACATAGCTTATCCCATTCCTTCAGGTATATCTTGAACTCTGGTGATTCCTGCTCTAGTTTGTGCTGTTGATCTAGACTGGGTTTGCTGCCCTGTCTCAGCAACATTAGCATCTTCTTGATCACCGGATCTTCACTTTGGATGAACTCCCAATTAGGGTCATTGATCTTTGTCCCTCCGGCATCTACCAGTTCCTCCTCGTAGGTTACAGCTGCTTGGCTGCAGCACATCACCTCAATCAGGCCAAATGTGCCATCATCGTCTTCCATCGTCTTCCATCGTCTTCCATCTCACACACAGCCTGTACCACATGTTCATGTAAGTGTCCTCCTTGTGTAGGCTTTGTGTGCATTCTAGAGAGTGCATCGGCATCAGCATTATTTTTTTCCCGAACGCACGGTACTTGATGCTGAAATCATAAGTTGCAAGTTCTGCTAGCTACCAGTGACTTGTCGCATCCAGCTTTGCAGAAGTCAGGACATAGGCCAATGGGTTGTTATCAGTCATGACCACAAATTGGTGTCCGTACAGATAGTCCTGGTACTTCTCAGACACGGCCCACTTGAGTGCTAGGAATTCAAGTTTGTGGGCTGGGTAATTAACCTCGCTTGGCTTGAGTGCACAACTTGCATAGGCTATGACTCGTTGCTGACCTTGCTGTTCCTGATACAGTACTGCTCCAAGGCCGTGTAGGGATGCATCCACGTGTAATTCGAAAGGAAGACTGTAGTCAGCATATCCCAAAATGGGTGGTTCTATCAGTCTTTCCTTCAGTCTGTTAAATGCAGCGATTGCACTTGTGGTCATCACAATCTTGGTGGTTTTATTTACAGATGTCTTGTTTTCTTGCCCTTTTAACAGATTGTGTAAGGGCTTGCATATCTCAGCATAACCCTTCACAAAGCGACGGTAGTAGCCGAAAAACCAAAGCACTTGGCGAAGCTCGTGTACGGTTGTCGGTATAGGCCATGCCTTTACACTCTCTATTTTGTCTGGATCGGCTTCGATCCCTGCCTCCGAGATGATGTGGCCTAAATACTTCACACACTCTTGGCAAAGATGACACTTCGCAGGTTTCAATTTCAGACCAGCTGCTCGCAGGCTAGTAAACACAGCCTGCAGATGTTCAAGGTGAGTCTCAAATGTCCGTGAATGAATGATTATATCATCCAGGTAGACCAACACATTGGCCAAGTCAGCCAGAGTGTGTTCCATAAGCCTGGAACACAGCAGGAGCGTTCGTGAGACCAAACGGCATTTGATTGCATTAATAAAAACCGAGGTTTCCCACTCTGAATGCAGTCTTGGCTTTATCACACTCCTGTATTTCCACTTGCCAGTAGCCACTCTGGAGGTCTAATGATGTAAACCTTTTTGCGCCAGATAGCCTGTCCAGCGTCGACTCAATGAGAGGCAGCATGTAAGCATCTCTGATTGTCCGGCTGTTCAAACGCCTGAAGTCCAGACACAAGCTCAAACTCTCATCCTTCTTCCGCACTAGGACTACATTCGAGGCCCATGGACTGTGCGAATGATGTATTGCACCCGATGTCAACATCTCTTTCAGGTGTTGTCTAACTTTCTCGTACATTGCTGGAGGAATGCGTCTCGGTCTATCTTGAAATGGTGTTTCATCTGTCAATCGAATTTTCTGCTTCACTCCTACAGCTTTGCCTAGCTCCATTGTCCGAGAGGCAAAAATGTCACCGAAATCATGACACAGTGATTGTACCTGCTTCTTCTGTTCTTCCGAGAGTTTTGTGGCATCTAGATTCACTAGTACTTCACCCTTTGTACCTTTGCCACAATCTCCATTACTCAACACATCACTATGTGTTAAGTCTCCAACAGTCTTATCCCTGTCTAAAATGACACTATTCGTCATAGTCGCTATCTTCTGTCGTTTGGGAATTTTCATTTCCCTACATGAGACATTCGTTAGGACGACAACAACTCGATGGTGGTTGTCTGCTTGCACATCTGAGGCGGGGATGAGTATTCCCCCGGGGAGTGTTTCTGCTGGTTGAAGCATGCCAGCTAAGACACCTTTCTGGGCTCCCATTCTTCCTTTCACAATGATAGATGTGTTTGCAGAGATCACTGTGTGGCGACATGAATACACTGCTACTTCCTATTCTGTGACTTCTGATTGGTCAAGGTGAGCAAGTGCTTCTAAGACGGCTGCATCAGGCTCTCAAGGCTGTCAGGAAATTAGTTCCAATTATAACGGGCACTATTCTGTTCGACCGACTAGGGGGCACAACAAATGCTGGCACAGCTATTTCTTCACTCTCTCCCCTAGACGACTGCAACTTCACCTCAACGTCAATGTAACCCAGGTAAGGTACCGACTGTCCTCCGGCACCTTCAATGTCAACTAGTCGTGACAGGGGTTGCAAAGTAAGGTGAGACAACTCTCAGTCGAAGAATGGCTTTCCAATCGTGGTGACCATAAACCCACAATCGAGTAGTGCTGTACATGTTTTATCCTCAATGGTAATCCCAATTTGGCGCGAGCCGCCGACCAAGTCACAAGAAGGGCTGTGATTATGTTTCCTGTTACTGACCCCTTTTTGCCCTCCAAAAGGGATCAATTTGCGTTTAAATGCACTCTGCAACTCTTGGACAGATGCCCCTTCTGTTTGCAACGGTGACATTCGATGCCGCTATTCTTGCGACAACCAAAAGATAGATGTCCAGGTATACCACAATCATTGCAGGTAACTGGCTCCTTCCTTTGTTTCATCTCTGCCCTGGACTGTCTCTTCTTGATCAGTCCTTCCAACTCTTCCACTTTCTTCACAAGAGCTTGCAAGGTTGGTTCTGTCTGTTGCCCTTCCACACATCACGCGATCACATTGATGTCGGTGCATTGATAAATAAGCAGCAGAATTTGATTGACAGACTTCACGTTCGAACCTGGAAATTGGCAGGGATTTCCGTAAGTCCGGGATGCGGCAGGTACAGATGGGGCGAGTTGACTCCATGTGAATTTTGACATTTGTGCAAATTTATGTTGGTTGGGCTTCCCGCCAATGGTCACTACAGTTGGCTATGTTACCAGCAGCCAGTAGTGATCGTCACCGGACCGTGATGAATACTTGTTGTGTTCGCCATTTCACAGCTGGCTGCCTGCCTGTCCAAGCGCGACCGATGGCAGTGCACGTCAGCTGAGGTAGTGATTACGTCGGCCACGCATGACCTCCGTCGTGGAGTGAATAAGGTGCGACTTCGTGGCAAATTTCTGAGACTTCTCAACTTCTCAACATGCCCAGGCCAAACATAAAGGCAAAAAAAGATTGTTCAAGCGAGCGAAGTGACGATGTCGACCGCAGAGACAGCGACCTCTACGACTACATTGAAACCATTCTGACGAGGCAACAAGATATGATGGAACTGATGCTTCAGAAACAAAACAACATGATAGTGGATATGATGAACAAATTTGTGGAATACATCAGCAAAACGGTAGAAACAAAGCTGGAATCAATGCAAAATCAAAAACTAACCAAAGAAAACTCTTTGCTGAAAAGAACCGTTGAAACTCTCACCGACAAATTACAAACCGTAACAAAACAAAACGTTAATATGGAAACACAACTGGACGAAATCGAACAATATTCAAGACGAGATTGTTTGGTTATAAATGGATTGCCCGAGGTAACAGCCGAGACAGATGAAAAAACTTTCGTAACTTTTGTCCAGAACAAATTCCCAGATGTCACGATAAACGTAAGCGACATTAGCAAGGCCCATCGACTACCAACCAGAGACAACCGCGACAACCGCGACAACCGCGACAACCGTGACAACTGTGACAACCGTGACAACCGACGCCAAGGAAGACCAATGGTCTTACAATTTGCGACTCATAAAAAAGATGAACTCTACTCTGGTCGAAAAACCCTTAAAGGCACCAACGTTTACATGAACGAACTGTTAACAAAAAAACGTGCTGAACTACATCGCTTCTGCATCAGCAACATAAAGGAGAGAAAAACAGTGTGGACGAAATATGGCAAAGTCTTCGTCAGAGTGGGAGAGCAAATCGTTCACGTGAAAACAAAAGAAGACGTAAAGGCCTTTGTGTGACTGTGCGAACAATACGTCAATACCAGAGTGTTATACCTGGCTATCATCAGGTATTTTCTTCTCGTGTTACTGCGCGAACAATGCAGCAATGTGTGTTACCTGGCTATCATCAGGCACTATCTTCTTGTTTGACTTTATTGTTTGACTGAATTACCAAACATTCATAGAAGAATTATGCCCTAAATTAGGTCATCTGCAAAACCTAACTGGTGAAGTAATACTAGCCGGAGATTATAATATTGATCTACTGAAAATAAAATTAAAAAAACATAATATGTGAATATTTTGATACAATCACAGCACACGGTTTCTTTCCTAAAATTACTTTACCACCACGTTTTTCAAATACTAACTGCACGCTTATTGATAATTTTCTATGCAAACTCTCAAAAGGTATTTTTAAATCAACTGCCGGCATTTTAATCAGCAGCATTTCTGATCACTTTCCGTATTTTATATGCCTTGATTACAATGCAACTGTTATAAATGTCCCTAAATTTATCAGAATTAGACAACAAAATACTGACAGCCTTGAACATTTAAAAATAGAATTGATGCGTTCAAATATTTATAACAAACTAACTAAGGATAGAGATACTAATCGCAACGACAATTACAACCTCCTTGATGAAACTATTACTACCGCTGTGAATAAATTCTTACCTACTAAAATCATTAAATATAATAAACACAAACACAAAAAGTCATGTTGGATTACACAATGTATCATTAGATCTATAACATTTTGAGATAAATTGTATTCAAAACTTAAACATACTCTTATTTGTACAGCAGAATATGTTTCGCTCAATACAAATTTTCATACATATAATAACATTCTTAAAAGAAATATTAGATTAGCCAAACAAGCATATTATCAATCCAGTTTTGAAAGAAATAAGCACGATATTAAAAAAACGTGGTCTATGATTACAGAAATTATTTAAAAAAAGAAAGGGAAAGAAACATTTCCTGATTTCTTTCAAATTGATGGGAAAAAGTAACTGACAAGACTATTATTGCAAATAAATTTAATTCATTTTTCATCAGTATTGGTTCTACACTTGCATCACAAATAACCAATACTGGAGATAACTCTTACAAAGACTATTTAACAGAGAGACGTATACAGACTTTCAACTTTAAGCCAATAGACAATAGTACAACGATTAGCATAATTGACAGCTTACATCCAAAATCTAGCTGTGGTAAAGATGGTCTATCAACCAAACTACTAAAGCTAATAAAAAATGAGATAAGTGAAGCAGTCACTTTAATCATTAACCAATCAATAACAACTGGCATATTTCCAGATAAATTAAAAATTGCTAAAGTTATTCCACTTTTTAACAATGGTGATGAGACAATCTTTGATAATTATCGTCCAATTTCTATCTTACCAGCTATTTCCAAGATATTTGAAAGATTTATGTTTAATCAAATACAAGAACATTTCAATTCCAATAACTTATACTGTGAGAATCAATACGGGTTTAGGGAAAACCATTCTACGGAACTTGAAATAGACACTAGAAATAATAGACAGAGTTGTCCAACAACTTGATCAATCAGCAACCCCAATAAACATATACCTAGACCTCTCTATAGCCTTTGACACAATTGATCATAACACATTATTACAAAAACTAAATTATTATGGAATAAATGGTGCAGCACTAAATATATGTAAAAACTACTTACACAATCGTAAGCAATATGTTGAAATTGGCGCTTACAAGTCGGAAGAAGCTGCCAAAAACACTGGTGTGCCACAAGGGTCTATTTTAGGACCCCTTCTATTTATCATATATATTAATGACATAATATGTTCAAGTGATCATTTCAAATTCATAATGTATGCACACGACACCACTCTTTTTAGTACATTGAATAAATTCCAATCTCCGGATGGCCAAGTCCAAAATCTAAATATAAATAAAGAATTAGAAAATATATGCAGGTGGCTAAAGGCAAACAAACTTTCTCTTAACATTAAAAAAACAAAATTCATGGTATTTCACATGCCCCAAAAGGAAATCGAACTTCCACAAATAGAAATAGACGGGGCACATATTGAATGTGTAAATGATTTTAATTTTTTAGGTATCACCATAAACCAACACCTAAATTGGGACAGCCATATAAACAAAACAGCGATTAAAATCAATAAAATAATTGGAATTTTTATTAAACTTAAACATGTATTATCTAAGAATATATTATCAATAATGTATAATTCGCTCATTCTTCCCAATATTAATCATGGCATATTGGTGTGGAGTTATCAAGCCCATCGCATTTTTAAACTTCAAAAGAAAGCAGTGCGAATAGTTACTTCAAGTAAATACAATTCTCACACAGATCCCATCTTCAAAGAATGTAAATTTCTTAAGCTGGATGACATCTATAGACTCCAACAGCTCAAATTTTATTACAAATTGATCCGTAAGGTTATATCAGAATATTTCAGTCGTATTCCATACACATATAGCTACGCAATTCACCAATACAACACACGTGGTAAAAATAACTTATTTATTCCAAGAGATAATCATCAATATGCAAAAAAGTACATCAGACACAACATTATACAAACTGTTAACAATACTCCAAACATCATCCTTTATAAAATTTATACAGATAGTTTATATGGTTTTTCCACTTATACAAAAAATTACTTTATCAAGAACTATGAATCATGTTGTCATATTACTAACTGTTACATCTATCATTCTTATACTAGACATGACTTTGCATTTATTTAAACTAATTTATGTCTTATACTATACTATAATATACTATACTAAACATACTATGTTTACACATATATATAATCATATAATTATGTTACATCAGTGGGGTGGCTTCCATGATAGAGGCATATAATTGTCTTAATGGGAGCCTCCCTGACCTTACAATGAATTTTATATTGTAGTTTATGTACTTATGATGGTCAAAATAAATACTGTCTGTCTGTCTGTCTGTCTGTCTGTCTGTCTGTCTGTCTGTTGTACATGAACTTGCACTGCATTCTGGTTTCCAAACTCTTCTTCCAGGTTCCGCGCCTCGATCACAATCCCTCGAAGTTTAGAGAATCTTTTCTGTGGTGAAGGGCATTTTTTATCTGCAAGTCCCTGAGGCCTGCCCAGAATCTGCCTCGCAACATAGTGGGCATGGAATCCCTAGACACAACACCCTTTTCCACGGCAACATGACAGAGGTCTTCCAGTCTTGTCGACCACTTTGTACAAGGTTCACCTACACGCTGCGGTTCGCTGTAGAAATGTTCTAGTACGGTATTACCTGACATCACTGTACCATACAGTGATTGTAATTTGTAGAGAATGTTGGCGAGTGTGTGTTTCTCCCAAATAGACCATTTCATCTGCAGCAGGGCTTCTCAATGATTTCCTCACACTTGTGATAATATCACATTCTGTATACTGTGACTCCTTCACCAAGCAATTCACCTCATACTTCCACCTCGAATATGTAGCATCCTTGTCGGTTCCAGAGAATACTGGCAGTTTGGGGATTTCCCGCAATACATATGGCGAAAATCCCACATGCGGAGACTCACTGGGCTCCTGCTTCACAGATGTCTCCTCTGTGAGAGACCATAGCAATTTCTCCTTATGTGAAGTAGACATGGTCTTGATTAGACCCAGCAACTGGTGATCTATGTCACCCTCTTTATCCTCTACTATGTCACCCCTCTCATCTCTTTCCACTACTATGACATCAGCTTCAGCCATATTCACCAGTAATTTACAGTAGGTAATCAACAATCAATCATTCAATTTGCACCTTCACAATTACACATTTCAAAGTTTAACAAACATTAAGCATCATACTCCATAACGGAGAACAACAAATACATTCAACAAAAGACACGATCAATGTTCCGCTTCACCGCACTTGCCCAGTGCAGTAGCCAGACAGTCACACCTGCACCTGCAGCACCACTCCCTGTCTGCTTCTCTGTCAGTCACAGGGGCTGACCAGGGCTATGGCTGTCTATAGTCAGTGTCCCAAGTTTCAACAAGCTGTTGATACGGCCTCTCTTGTCCCTTATCGGGCGCCGCTCTCGCGGTTCGCTCAGTTCGGTAGTTCGAGAGAATCACTATAACTCCACACATGTAAAAAGGTGTAATGCTGTTTTAATAGCAGAGTCTATGTTACAACATGTGGCTTTACCAGCCAGTGCCAGGAATCTGTCCAGGTTGACACCTCAATCCCTTGATGGCTAATGTGTCAAGTATACCCTTTTATTAAATACCTGCCACAGTGTGACAGCTCTACGACAACTATAGTGTTTAACTATAGTACCTGCTACAATTGCATCACTTTGCTCTAGCTGTTTTCCTGATGATTTCAAATACGTCCATGTCACACCACTTCTTAAGAAGTCATCTCTGCCTAAACAAGACCTAAACAGTTATAGACCTATTTCTAACCTCAGCTTCATTTCCAAAATACTAGAAAAGGTTGTAGCAAGTCGTCTAAGGTCTCACATTAGCACAACTGTCTTAACCAATGTGTCACAATCGGCATTTAGGCAGTTTCATTCAACAGAGACTGCCCTCTATATAATGACATTAACTTGAACATTAATAATGGTAAAGTGACTGCACTTACCTTACAAGATCTCTTTGCCGCGTTTGACACGATTGATCACAGCATTCTCATTGAACGCCTATTAATGTGGTACGGCATATCTGGCACAGCCCTAAGCCGGTTTTCTTCATATCTAACTGATAGATATCAAACAATAAAGATTGGGAACTGCTTTTCAGCTGCACTTCCCTCTTTATTTGTTCTGTTCTTGGGCCTTTCCGTTTTACTCTTTACTCCACGCCACTAAGCTCTGTTATACAAATACATAACTTGGATCATCATCTTTATGCTGATGATACTCAGATCTACATTTCATTGGCTAAACCGGATAAAAATCGCTCCTTTAACAAACTTAGTGATTGCCTTCTAGATATCTTCCAAAGGATGACTGACAGCAAGTTGAAACTAAATACAAATACAACTGAATTGATCATTATTGGTACTCCAATGCAGCGTAGTAAATTGGGTGGTTTTTTCCCTAAGCGTATTTTGAATCAGTATCTTACGCCATCAATATCGGTGCGGAATCTAGGAGTGATCTTTGATAGTAACTTCAATTTCCGACAATACATATTTCAAACATGTCGCTGCTGTTTTTATCATATTCGTGATCTTTGCTGTATTCGCCGGTGTATGTCATTTTCTGTTGCTAAGACTATTGCAACAGAGCTTGTTAGCAGCATACTTGACTACTGTAATTCCCTCATTAATAATATCGCTAGCAAGGATATCACAAAACTTCAGCGTGTCAAAAATTATCTAGCAAGAGTAGTTACAAGATCTCCTCGTTTTTCTCGCTCTGTACCACTTTTGAAGTCTTTGCATTGGCTTCCTGTACGATATCGTATACTATTTAAGATCTGTACCATTACATACCAGGCACTGTCCAATAAGCAACCATCTTATTTGCATTCATTGCATACTCCTGGAAGAAAACGTATCCAGCTTCGATCATCTAGTTCTGACCTACTTTTTGTTCCTAGAGTCAACACTAACATTGGAACTATGGCTTTTTCTGTTGCTGCACCAACTCTTTGGAGTATGCTCCCTCTTAGTGTTAGATCAGTTGAAAATATTACAAAATTCCGTCGTCATTTAAAACGTATCATTACAACCTTGCTTATCCACCATAGCTCCCTAGCGCCTTGACCCATCAGTTGACAACTGGAAAACTACTTTTGGATTTTGAGATTGACCAATCCTTTTGTTTTGATGCGCCTCTGAGCTTGGTTTCCAAGGATTTAGGCGCAATAGAACTTATCTTATTATTATAATGAAAAATAAGTAAAAACAACAAAGTTTTAAAATATAACACAAAAAAGTCATAACGAGAGACATATGTTTCACAAAACCGACTACAAAAACAACAAAACCTTAATTTATAACAGAACAATGTAAAACAACTAAAAAACAACAAAATTCAACTTATGACAGAAACATGTCATAACGAGAGACACATGTTTCAAAAAACCGACTACAAAAACAACACATTAACTTATAAAAAAAAAAATGACATGCTACCTAACTCTGTGGTGAAATTTTTTTTGCGAAAAAACGATAATTATAAGCGAATTTAAATAAACAAGAAATGTGTTTTTTTAAATAACAAAATCGGTTATTAAATCGTTTTTTAGAAATGCGTGGACGTTCGGAGAATTATAACTCACTATACCGTCCTTAAGAAACATAAAACATAACTAAAAAACAACAAAGTTTTAATTGATATAGACGTGTCTGTACTTGTATTGTGCACCGTTAGCTGTTTTGATGCACTGAGATTGCGCAATACCACAGTGCGTGGCTATAAAAACCCGTCTGGATTTTAGGCAGGCCAGTATATCCCGCAGCAGACAGCCTTTACGACGATAGCTTCTTGATATTCCGCACAACAATTACCTTTATTAGTGTTCTAGGACTCTTCGCTCACGTTGATAGACCGCCTTTTGCCTGCGCGACGTGCGGACATTCATTCGACCGACGCGCCCGTTTGCGAAAACTCACCGAGACATGTTAACGGCTAGCCCCGATCGACTGCCTGGTTACCGATAGAGGCTTCCGTTAACATGTGCGCTGGAAAGCCAACTTGCGACGTATCGACCGACGACGAAATGAAGCCGTTATGACCGCGACGACGACTATCATGCTTTCTGCCTGAAACGCTACCTGTAGGCTCAAGACGGGAAGGCCTGTCGATGAGATGGGGAGGAAGCGACATCGGGCCGCCGTAACACCCAGGGTGGAAGACCCCCGGCCCTCAAACGAGCGCGACTACTACAACAGCCGGGCCTTGCGTCATCGACGAGGATGGTGCCTGCCTGCTGCCTCCGCGCAACCGCCGCCTCCGCCCAAGAGGCCGGGCACTTTCGAATGCTCTGCCTGCGGCAGAGGCTTCCGTCGACGGTC
Organism: Paraescarpia echinospica; assembly: GCA_020002185.1. Taxonomy (NCBI): domain Eukaryota; kingdom Metazoa; phylum Annelida; class Polychaeta; order Sabellida; family Siboglinidae; genus Paraescarpia; species Paraescarpia echinospica. The sequence goes on from JAHLWY010000539.1 coordinate 45,707, forward strand.
GAATCTTAAAAGGCACCTTACCACATGTCGTCTGACGCTGAATACGAAGACAGGAGGAAAATACTTCTGCGACAAGTGCGGTCATACTATTGGCCGGAAAAACAACCTACAGACACACGAGAGGAGGGCCTATCGATGCGTCGTTGCCGGCACTAGAACCCTGGCGACGGGAAACCCCCGTGCGTCGACCGAAGGCCCCTACCGCCGCCACTGATGATGCTGCTCCTGTTGCTCCCGTAGACGGGGTTGCCGCCGGTGCCGGTGAGTACATGGAGGACGCGGCTGAAGTGGTCAACGACGGAGAGTCCGAGTGCTTGCATTACATCGTCAGCGAGCAATGGTCGAGAATACGGACGTCGACGGTTATCCGTCCTGTACAGAGGCGGTATAACTTTCACCTGACCGGTCTGGACACGCGCGCTCTAGAAGGCCGACTGCGCGACGTGTTCGAGGAACGGCGCACGCCTTCAAAATCAACATGAGGCTAGGTATAGAATCAACCACTCGTTGTGTAACCTTTGCGGTCGGAACCTGTCCTCGTCACCAATGCCGATAATTTCGAAGCCTTCCTGGATCGTCTACGGCAGCCCGAAGTCATGCGGTACGATATTGCCCAGCGCCCCGACTCGGGTTGGAAGGCCAAACTGGTGGCTAAGGCTAACTTCTTCCTGAACGCGATCGTCCGTCACCCAATTGGCTGTATCGACGAGTACGTGAGAAACAACAAAGCGGTCGAAAGCCTCGAGAACGGGCACCGCGCCGGCAGACGCTACACCGATCATCTGTGTCTCTTCCGCTGCCCGGACGTGAGTCTGGGGTGCGATATAGGCGGATTGGAGGAGGCGACGGCAGCGCTCTACGCCTACTACAACGTGGGGTATGTCGAGCGCGTAGACGCGCGCTCCTTCGGCGGCCTCACGCTAGACGAACTCAACCGGGTGGAGATCGTCTTCCAAAAGAACGTGGTCGTGTTCCGACTGGTCGAAACGGAAGACGGGAATACGACTGGAATATTGGTCTGGCGATCGATGATCAGCTACCCAGTCATTCTCAACGTAAATCTATACGACGCTCACTACTCGCACATACGAGACGTGAAGATGATCTGTCGCTCGTACCGCTGCAGCAAATGCGGCGACTCGCTGTGGACGACGTCGTTGCTTCTCCGGAGAAACGAACGCATGTGCGACGGAGGCGTCCAATACAGGTACCCAGGCGGTATCTACCACTAGAGACCGTCCGTCTTCCAACAACTCGAAGACGAAGGTATCGACGTGCCCCAGGCCTTGCGCTCCTAACCGTACAAGGCAGCGTTCGATATCGAGTGCTACATCAACACCGAGGGACAGCTGCCGGACATCGAGAAACGCCAGTGGCTAGACAGGCACGAGTTTTTGTCGAGTACGAGTCGGCGCGGTACTTCGTCATCACTGGGGATTCGTAGGAGCTGACGTAGCGTGTTAAGGAGGCTCTGGAAGAAATAAGCGCGGCAGCTCGCAGAGCATTGAAAGCGTCGTTCCGACATGTCTTCGAAGACCTCGCCTTACTCGAGGCCGAGTGGCGAGAGAAAGCGACGAGCGACGGTTACGACGAGGGAAGGGATGATATCGTTATGGCATGAGTGATATTGAAAAAACAGCTGGTGTGCATCATGTCCGTGTATGTACCTCAAACAGGAGGGCCAGAGGTAGAGAAAGGGTTGTCAGAGAAGAGCTACAGAATGATGGGAGCGGTAGAAGGGCTTGTGATGATGTGCGTAGCTGGTGATTTTATTACACAGGTGGGTACAGCAGACGTAAGAGAAGAATATTCGGTCGGGAGATGAGGATGGGGTACAAGAAACCGAAAGGGCCGGGAGCTAGTAGAGTTGGTGATGCGAAATGGACTGGCAGTTGCCGGGTCGTTCTTCCAAAAGAGAGAAAGCCATAACGTGTCCTATAGAAGTGGCCACCATAAGACAGAGCTCGATCTGTTGGTGGTGAAGAGACAGCAAATGTGGCGGGTGACGGAGTGTGAGGTCATCGCTGGGAACACGTGACTACGCAACACAAGCTCCTCGTTTTCGTTGTGCGTATGCAGAAGAGGAGGGAGGTTAAAAGCGTGGGAAGGAAGACCATTAAATGGTAGAAATGTCACAGGAACACAGCCAGTGCATATATATATATATATATATACATATATATATGGAGAGTGGCGTCAGAGTATAAGAAACTACGGCCAACAATAGGAACAGTGGAAGAAAAATTGAAATACTTCAAAGATGCTTTCATTGGAGCAGCTGAGGAGCTGTGCAGCAGAACATCTGGTAAGGGAAGAGCTTCCTCGAAGAGCAAAAACCATAGAAGATGGACTGAAGAAGTAGCCAAAGCAATTGGAGAAAAGGTAGAGGTATGGAAGGAGATAGAAATGATCAAGGGGAAAGGCGGACACCCTGATATAGCAATACAGCAGGTTGATGAGGATGGCGAAAAGAAAATGATCTACAAGATGACCCGTGAGAGGGATGAGGATAGCATGGATGTGAAAGCTGGAATACAGATCAAAGACAAGATCGGAAAGCTAGTTACAGGCAGGAAAGAGATGATGCAGTTCTGGGAGAAGTATTTCAAGGCATTGCTAAACTAAAGGAAAGGTAAACATAGAACTAGATCAACCAAGTGCAGTTTAGGGAGAAGTAAAGATGGAGGAGGTTGTGGATGCTGAGGTAGAGAGAGCAATGAAGTCGGGCGGCAGGTATTGGTGAAGTGGGAGTGTAGATGTAGTGGTGGCTGAACGAGTTGGAATACGATGGAAAAAATAAGGAGAGGGGAAAAATCACAGAATAGTGGAGAACGAGGCTGTTTGTTCCAGTATTGAAACTAAAGGGAGACGTGCATGACAGTGGAATATACAGAAGCATTACTTTGCTAAGCCATGTATTGAAGATGCTGGAAAGAATACTGGATGGCAGAATAAGAGCAGTAGAGAAGGGAAAATCAGTGAAGAACAGCAGTGTTTTAAAAGAGGCAGAAGAACAACTGACGGGATGTTAGTCCTGAGGCAGTTAATGAAAACAAAATGGAGGGACAGGAAGATATAGCTGTTGGTTTCATAGACCTGTAGAAAGCATATGATATTGTACCAAGAGAGATGGTGATGGTGACACTGAGGTGGATGGGGTCCCAGAGGCAGAGGTCAGGATGGTAGAAGGGACATGTGAACAAAAAACAGCAGGGTGTTGTATAAACCGGGAGTGTCAGAAGAGTTTGAAGTGAATGTTGACCTGAGACAGGGAAGCGCCCTAAGCCCACTATTATTTATTGTAGTGGTGGAACTGATAAGCAGAAAGACTGGTACAAGATATATTCCGGGAGCTACTGATTGCAGACGATCTAGCAGTGGTAGCGGACTGGGAAACAGATCTCCAAGAACAACAGACATAGTGTAAGGATATGTTCACCAGACATGGACTGAAAGTTACTTTAGAGAAGAAGGAAGTACTCTCGGTGGGGTAACAAAACAATGATCTGGAAATATACCTGGAGGGGAAGAAACTAAAACAAAGAGACAGTTTTGTACACCTGGGTGGAGCGATATGCGGGGACGGTAACTCAGACACCGAAATTCGCAGGAGGATTAAAACAGGGGCAAACAACTGGAGGAAAGTTGTAATTGTGATGGGAGGCAGGCGCGTAAATTCACAGGAAAAATGCCTTGCTCATGTGTTACCCCGGCATACCTGTATGGCCTAGAGACGATGGCACTGACAGAGAAACAGCAACAAGAAGAGTATGAAGCTCAAACTACACACTATTCACTACGCTACAGCACTTTGCGCATCACACAGACTTGTGTTCACACACCACAATACATGATATTTCTGAAACCCTGTTATTATCACAGGATTGCCACAAGGCTTTATGCTAAGCCAACGTCTGTTTCTAATATACATAAATGACTTACCAACGTTAAGTGACATATTTAAATATGTAATATCTGCAGATGATAGAAATAGATTTACTACTATCAAATCTTTAAAAAATATGCCTTAAATATATTGAACATCATTTAAATACAGAATAAAAACAACGTGAATAAATGACTTAAAATAAATAAACTGTCTTTACATATAAAGACATCCAAATATATAATACACAAACTGCCAAATAAACAAGTAAATCCTTTTCTACTCAAGATAGATGAAACCAGAATCGAAAGAGTTCAAAACTTTAATCATATATGTGTAACATTGCAAGATAAAATAACCTGAGACATTCATGTAAAACATATTCCTATTAAATGTTATAAATTGATTGGGATATTAAAACAAATTAAAACGATTGTTGCAATTAAACATAAGATAGATGTTGTATAACTCATTAATGTTATCATATATATATATATATATATATATATATATATATATATATATATGTAAGTAGTATGTAAGACCTGTACGGTCTCAAAAGCCTACTTATAAAAAAGGCTCCAGGAAAGAGGGAATCTTCTACTTATAAAAAAAGGATCAAAGTTTTTTTTGACACTAATTGTTTTCGGACATCTACTTATAAAAAACGTGATTGATGAGCCTGGTAACATAGCCTACTTATAAAAAACGTGATGTATTAGAGGGTGCCCTAGCGGTGAGTTCGGAGATAGTTTGTGCCTACTTATAAAAAAGGCTCCAGCAAAAGAGGGAATCTTCTACTTATAAAAAAGGATCAAAGGTTTTGTTGACACTAATCGTTTTCGGAAATCTACTTATAAAAAACGTGATTGATGACCCTGGTAACATAGCCTACTTATAAAGAGGGTCCCCTAGCGGTGAGTTCGGTGTGCCCTAGCGGTCAGCGTAGTACTTAGGACGTGCTGACGTAAGCAATAATGCGTCTATCGCAGTCCTATATAACCACGATAAAACCACTGTATAAACGTCGACGACGGATTAGCTCTCCTGGGAGAGTGTTCGACTAGGGATCGAAAGATTCCGGGTCCGAATCCGTTCGTCGGCACTTTTTAGAAATCGAATATGTTTACGTTGACGGTGTGTGGGCGGTCCGTCAAGGACGCTTATCAGTGTCTAGCGGTGCTGACTTAAGTATATAAGAGGTGGATAGTGGGTGATTGGCAGTTGATATGTCGTCGTCGTCGCCGATAAAGTTTGGCGGATCGCGCTCGTTCTTGTCGAATATGTTTTCGTGTCGATTGACGGTGTGTGGACGGGGGTTTCGATCCGTCGAGCACGCCTATCAGTATAGGAAAGCAATGTTCAACGAGGACGTGGAATGTTACTTATAAAAAAGGCTCCAGGAAAGAGGGAATCTTCTACTTATAAAAAAAGGATCAAAGGTTTTTTTGACACTAATTGTTTTCGGAAATCTACTTATAAAAAACGTGATTGATGAGCCTGGTAACATAGCCTACTTATAAAAAACGTGATGTATTAGAGGGTCCCCTAGCGGTGAGTTCGGAGATAGTTTGGCCCTACTTATAAAAAAGGCTCCAGCAAAAGAGGGAATCTTCTACTTATAAAAAAGGATCAAAGGTTTCGTTGACACTAATCGTTTTTGGAAATCTACTTATAAAAAACGTGATTGATGACCCTGGTAACATAGCCTACTTATAAAAACGTGACATTTGCTTAGAGCCCTGCAAACCTACCTCAAAAGCCTACTTATAAAAAAGGCTCCAGGAAAGAGGGAATCTTCTACTTATAAAAAAAGGATCAAAGGTTTTTTTGACACTAATTGTTTTCGGAAATCTACTTATAAAAAACGTGATTGATGAGCCTGGTAACATAGCCTACTTATAAAAAACGTGATGTATTAGAGGGTCCCCTAGCGGTGAGTTCGGAGATAGTTTGTGCCTACTTATAAAAAAGGCTCCAGCAAAAGAGGGAATCTTCTACTTATACAAAAGGATCAAACGTTTTGTTGACACTAATCGTTTTCGGAAATCTACTTATAAAAAACGTGATTGATGACCCTGGTAACATAGCCTACTTATAAAAACGTGATGTATTAGAGGGTCCCCTAGCGGTGAGTTCGGTGTGCCCTAACGGTCAGCGTAATACTTAGGACGTGCTGACGTAAGCAATAATGCGTCTATTGAGCGTATATATAGATATATATATATAACCACGATAAAACCACTGAGTATTTTCCGTCAGTGAATGTTCCGCTCTACCCTATGTTGACAGCAGCGATAAGGCCCCGCCGACGCCTGCTGCTTTTCTGGTCTATGTCCCCCTGCATGACAGGGCGTGCTGACGTAAGCAATAATGCGTCTGTTGAGCGTACGTATATATAACCACGATAAAACCACTGAGTTTCCCCCCGTTAGTGAATGTCCCGCTCTACCCTATGTTGACAGCAGCAATAAGGCCCCGCCGACGCCGCTGCTGCTTTACTGGCCTATGTCCCCCTGCATGACAGGGCGTGCTGACGTAAGCAATAATGCGTCTATTGAGCGTACATATATATAACCACGATAAAACCACTGAGTTTCCCCCCGTCAGTGAATGTCCCGCTCTACCCTATGTTGACAGCAGCGATAAGGCCCCGCCGACGCCGCTGCTGCTCTACTGGCCTATGACCCTCTGCATGACAGCGTAGCTGGCTAGCGGTGCGGTGGAAAGATTAAAACGAAACTACTGCGTTGTGCGTTTAAACACGTCTAGTCGTGGGATTACAATGAAAACCAAATGCATAAATACACTAACGTTTGTAGTAGGGTGTTTATGCATTGGAACTAGATGCGTGGAAACGTGAGTAGTGACTGAAACATTTATTCCGTGTTGTTGTAATCGAGTACACGACCGATGGGTTGGCTCGGGGTACCGAAGCCGTGCCTTGGATATAGTTCGGTGGCAGGAATTGGCGTTATCCACAATCCGTTAGGCTGCCGAATCATGAATATCGAGACCAGCGTGTCATCATCATCCGAGTCGTCGGGGGTAGATGATACGCGTGTGTTAGTTGGTGGTGTGCGTAATGTCGGTGCAACGAGGCATGTCGGCTTCGACGCAAACGTGGATGTTGTTGGCAGTTGGATTGGTCTATGAAATACAAAACCATGTGTAAACAAAGGGTGGTACTGTTGAAATGGTAAATGAGATGCGTAAATGATGCTGTTGAAATGGTAAAATAAAATGAGAACCTGTTGTTGAAATGCATGCATGTATGCGTGCTGATAAATGTTGAAATGGTTGCGTAAAATAAAATGAGAACCTGTTGAAATGCATGCATGCATGCATGCGTGCTGTTGAAATGGTAAATGCATGCATGCATGCATGCGTACTGTTTATATGGTAAAGCAGACTTACCGCTGTGTTGTGTTTTGAGGGGACGTATCCTAGTACACTACCTTGACAGACATCCTCACAAGCTAGTGGTGGTAGTTGACTACACTACCCTGGCAGACATCCTCACAAGCTAGTGGTGGTAGTTGACTACACTACCCTGGCAGACATCCTCACAAGCTAGTGGTGGTAGTTGACTACACTAACCTGGCAGACATCCTCGTTAAGTGCGCATGCGCGTAAGTTGATATCTGTAGCGCGTGACTTATCGTGATCGGAATGTGAACGCCTGTTGAAATGGTAAATGAGAACCTGTTTAAATGGTAAATGCATGCATGCATGCGTACCTGTGTAAATGGTAAATGAGAATAAAAACAGACTTACCGCTGTGTTGTGTTATGCGGGGACGTATCTATTGTAAGAAATGCGTCGTTTGCGTGTGAGTGCAGAAAGTGTGTATGAAATATGCAATGTGCGTGAAGGTAGAAGTAGACTTCACACATTGAAGGTAGAAGTAGACATCACACAGTGAAGGTAGAAGTAGACCTCAAACATTGAAAGTAGAAGTAGACCTCACACAGTGAAGGTAGAAGTAGACCTCACACATTGAAGGTGGAAGTAGACCTCACACAGTGAAGGTAGAAGTAGACCTCACACATTGTAGGTGGAAGTAGACCTCACACATTGAAGGTAGAAGTAGACCTCACACATTGAAGGTGGAAGTAGACCTCACACATTGAAGGTGGAAGTAGACCTCACACATTGAAGGTGGAAGTAGACCTAACTCATTGTAGGTGGAAGTAGTCCTCACACATTGAAGGTGGAAGTAGACCTCACTCATTGTAGGTGGAAGTAGACCTCACACATTGAAGGTGGAAGTAGACCTCACACATTGAAGGTGGAAGTAGACCTCACACATTGAAGGTGGAAGTAGACCTCACACATTGAAGGTGGAAGTAGACTTGTCAATGGTGGCGCTCCGTGATATGTCCGCGTCCAACGTCCGCCCTATAGTGGATCGGTGCGTGAAAACCGCGTCGCGGATATAGTTCGGTCGGTGGGACAGACATAAGCCATTCAAATGCAACACAGAACAGGCTATATCGGTATATGACAGGTGCTCTTTCATGATGGTTACAATCTTGAATGGCAAGCATGTGATTCTGGCAGTCCAGGGGCATCTGTGGGTCAGTAACAGGACTGGTGGTGTCCGCCTGCTGCTGCTGCTGCTGCTGCTGCTGCTGCTGCTGCTGCTGCTGCTGAAACGATACGTTAGAACACTGGCGTTATACAACATAGCATTTTCTCAACCGTTTTATACTTTACAAAATAGGGCGCATGCGCACTTAACACATACGCCGCATAACTGCCTAGTCTACAGTTCTCTTACAAAATAACGCGCATGCGTACTTAACACATACGACGCATAACTGCCTAGTCTACCGAGGTATTTGCTTTAGGAAAAAAGTAAGCGGTCATGTCAGTACATTCATCGTCAAATGTGTCTTTACATCGATTTTCTCTAATATTTGCACACCACTCAATTCCTGACCCCACACTGATCGTGAACAACGTTTAATTTCATGCTTTTAACTTTTCATGTATTGTTTTTGAAATGGCATTGTTATCCGTTCACATTCCGATCACGATAAGCCGTAGTGTCATGCGTCACCGCTGTTTGACGGCGCATTCCACCGTTTGCTCATTTCATGCACAATTATGGAGTCGAATGCAACGCCTCGTAAGGCAACACAGCGGTAAGCCTGCTTTTACGCATGCATGCGTGCATGCATGGTTCTCATTTAATTTTGGCGCCCTTTGTTTAAACAGTTGTAAGCACACACGCGTACATGTATTGTGGTTTATTTCATAGAGTACTGAATATCCAACTGCCTACAAGAACGGCCCTGTCAGCAGCAGCAGCAGCAAAGCCGGTATGCTCGGTCGCTCCCATATCACGGAGTGAACCCCCTCGCCCAATCACTCCACCACCTATCAGCCACGACGCCGATGACTTCGATGACGACACCAGCCTCGTGTCTCCGTTCTTAAGAAGAGGAAGCAATGGATCGTAAAGTAGACATCACACAGTGAAGTTAGAAGTAGACCTCACACAGTGAAGGTAATGACTACACTACCCTGGCAGACATCCCCACAAGCTAGTGGTGGTAGTTGACTACACTACCCTGGCAGACATCCTCACAAGCTAGTGGTGGTAGTTGACTACACTACCCTGGCAGACATACTCATAAGCTAGTGGTGGTAGTTGACTACACTACCCTGACAGACATCCTCACAAACTAGTGATGGTAGTAGACTACACTACCCTGACAGACATCCTCACAAGCTATTGGTGGTAGTTGACTACACTACCCTGACAGACATTCTCACAAGCTAGTGATGGTAGTTGACTACACTACTCTGGCAGACATCCTCACAAGCTAGTACACTACCTTGACAGACATCCTCACAAGCTAGTGGTGGTAGTTGATTACACTACCTTTGCAGACATCCTCACAAGCTAGTGGTGGTAGTTGACTACACTACCCTGACAGACATCCTCACAAGCTAGTGGTGGTAGTTGACTACACTATCCTGGCAGACATCCTCACAAGCTAGTGGTGGTAGTTGACTACACTACCCTGGCAGACATCCCCACAAGCTAGTGGTGGTAGTTGACTACACTACCCTGGCAGACATCCTCACAAGCTAGTGGTGGTAGTTGACTACACTACCCTGGCAGACATCCCCACAAGCTAGTGGTGGTAGTTGACTACACTACCCTGGCAGACATCCTCACAAGCTAGTGATGGTAGTAGACTACACTACCCTGACAAACATCCTCACAAGCTAGTGGTGGTAGTTGACTACACTACCCTGACAGACATCCTCACAAGCTAGTGATGGTAGTTGACTACACTACTCTGGCAGACATCCTCACAAGCTAGTGATGGTAGTTGACTACACTACTGACAGACATCACTCACTCCACTGTCTACTACCTACTGGCCACTCTCTACTCACTCCACTGTCCACTCTCTTCTTAAGAACGGAGACACGAGGCTGGTGTCGTCATCGAAGTCATCGGCGTCGTGGCTGATAGGTGGTGGAGTGATTGGGCGAGGGGGGTCACTCCCTGATATGGGAGCGACCGAGCATACCGGCTTTGCTGCTGCTGCTGCTGACAGGGCCGTTCTTGTAGGCAGTTGGATATTCAGTACTCTATGAAATAAACCACAATACATGTACGCGTGTGTGCTTACAACTGTTTAAACAAAGGGCGCCAAAATTAAATGAGAACCATGCATGCACGCATGCATGCGTAAAAGCAGGCTTACCGCTGTGTTGCCTTACGAGGCGTTGCATTCGACTCCATAATTGTGCATGAAATGAGCAAACGGTGGAATGCGCCGTCAAACAGCGGTGACGCATGACACTACGGCTTATCGTGATCGGAATGTGAACGGATAACAATGCCATTTCAAAAACAATACATGAAAAGATAAAAGCATGAAATTAAACGTTGTTCAAGATCAGTGTGGGGTCAGGAATTGAGTGGTGTGCAAATATTAGAGAAAATCGATGTAAAGACACATTTGACGATGAATGTACTGACATGACCGCTTACTTTTTTCCTAAAGCAAATACCTCGGTAGACTAGGCAGTTATGCGTCGTATGTGTTAAGTACGCATGCGCGTTATTTTGTAAGAGAACTGTAGACTAGGCAGTTATGCGGCGTATGTGTTAAGTGCGCATGCGCCCTATTTTGTAAAGTATAAAACGGTTGAGAAAATGCTATGTTGTATAACGCCAGTGTTCTAACGTATCGTTTCAGCAGCAGCAGCAGCAGCAGCAGCAGCAGCAGCAGCAGCAGCAGGCGGACACCACCAGTCCTGTTACTGACCCACAGATGCCCCTGGACTGCCAGAATCACATGCTTGCCATTCAAGATTGTAACCATCATGAAAGAGCACCTGTCATATACCGATATAGCCTGTTCTGTGTTGCATTTGAATGGCTTATGTCTGTCCCACCGACCGAACTATATCCGCGACGCGGTTTTCACGCACCGATCCACTATAGGGCGGAAGTTGGACGCGGACATATCACGGAGCGCCACCGTTGACAAGTCTACTTCCACCTTCAATGTGTGAGGTCTACTTCCACCTTCAATGTGTGAGGTCTACTTCCACCTTCAATGTGTGAGGTCTACTTCCACCTTCAATGTGTGAGGTCTACTTCCACCTACAATGAGTGAGGTCTACTTCCACCTTCAATGTGTGAGGACTACTTCCACCTACAATGAGTTAGGTCTACTTCCACCTTCAATGTGTGAGGTCTACTTCCACCTTCAATGTGTGAGGTCTACTTCCACCTACAATGAGTGAGGTCTACTTCCACCTTCAATGTGTGAGGTCTACTTCCACCTTCAATGTGTGAGGTCTACTTCCACCTTCAATGTGTGAGGTCTACTTCCACCTTCAATGAGTGAGGTCTACTTCCACCTTCAATGT
>JAHLWY010000539.1:62500-67658 GCA_020002185.1 Paraescarpia echinospica
GGATGTTAAAGTTCAATAATAATACATTTATTCGTACTAAAAAATGTACAATTCGACTAAATCAATGTATATAAGTTACTGTGTACATAAAACAGTAAGCAATGAGCGGAGCTCGTCAATGGCTAAAAAAGAAGAGCTACCCGCGTTATCTATATCATGTAAATACATCTTTTGTAAATGAGACTCTACATACTAGTTCATCATCCAGCCCCTCCTGGTAGTGGTCTAGAATCATACCATAAAACTGATTAGACTTCATTCGAAAGAATGTCATGGCATAAAGTTTGTATTTGGACATGATATAGTTAAAACCTTTAGACATGTATGACCCACTACCTTGAAGGGCTAGATGAGAGATCATTTTCAAACTGGAGTTACTGCATTTCAAGCAACTCTGCATAAATCGTACCATTCGATTCATAATTTGAATTTGAATCGGTAAACAGTCTGCTAAAAGTGGCACCATATTACAATGCATGTAAACTGGTAGATTAAACAGTTTTCTGATACCTTTGCGCCACGTAGTATAAAACATATCAAGATGTTTGTTTTGTAAGTTCCACAGACATACACCATAGAAAGACATACAGTACGACATATATAATTGACGTTTTACGTTTATATTACAACACCCAAAATTAGCAGATAATGCATTTACACGCCATATAAAATCATGACACATATCTTTTACCATAGCCTGGTGAGTGTCAGGACCAATAATGTGGCCTAAATGCAACCGTTTTTTATTATGTTTCACTTTTAAACCATCAAAGTAAAATGGGCAGTCGGTACCACTGCCATATTTAATAAGTTGACATTTTGCCGGGTTGAATTGTAAATCATATTCATATGCAAATTTTAGACATATATCACAAATTTTGTTCAGTGCATATATCGATGGAGCTACCAAAGATATATCATCAGCATAGCCAACAGAACCATAGTACTTATGACCAATTATACAGCCAAAACCAGACATGCAGAGTCTTGTTAACATTTCATCAATGTAGATTGAAAATAAAATGGGGGACAACACCCCACCCTGCTTCACACCATTGGTAGTGGAGAAATGCAATGACATGGAATCGTTCCATGATACATTTAAATGTTGATTAGTGTACATATAAAGTAAACATCTGATTAAAAGGGGATTCATTCCTCTTTCCATCAGTAAGCTAAAAAGTTTAACATAATTTACTTTATCGAATGCTTTAGTCGCATCTAGTAATAACACGTAAACATCCGATGTATTCTGCTGGAAATAGTTCACAGTCTCCATTAACGCAAATGTACATTTAGCTGTTGAGCCTTGAGGTTTGAAACGAAACTGTAGATCACTTGTTTTAAGAGCATCATAACATTTTATCATTATAACCCAATCAAATATTTTCGATAGAGGGCTGCTAAGTGCAATGGCTCGATAGTTATCAGAATTATTTGCTGATTTCTTCTTGTTTTTTACCAGAGGTTGAATTGTTGAAATATTAAAACCATCCGGGATATACCCGTGATATACCATTGCTGTGAATAGCAAAGAAAGAAAAACATGTAATTTGTTAGGTGCATGAATAAAGTTGTCGGTATATATAACGCCATATCCATCACATTTGTTATTCTAAACATGATTAATGCCATTCAAAACATCATCCACCGTAATAACCTTCTTTACAATGTGCATCTACTTTACTATGTATGTTTTGTAGCAATGACGTCATATCCTCTTCATTATAGGCTACTGAATTATATAAGTCCTCATACTTAGTAGCAAAGTGTTTAGAAATATTTTCGTCTCCTGTCACTTCATCAACCATGTTGGGTAGCATATTATAGTTCTTTGTAACTTTACCTACTTCTTTCCAGAAGTCCCTATTTTTATTTCCAAGTAAGCTGTCGCCATACTTTCTTTTTTAACACTATTTTGATAACGTTTAACACAACGAACTGCTCTGTGATATTGAGAGCGTGATCTACGCATGACGTCAGCAATAACAGCATTGCGAGGAGAGCCACAATCTTTCCAAACATTATGCCAAAACATTGACGCTTCTCTGCATGGTTTAACGTGCTCATTCCAACCCTCTATTACCTTCGAATTTCCCTGTTTTGAAGTAAGTGGAATGGAGTTTTGACAAGATCTTATAAAACAATCCATTATTGAATCATGAAATATCTGAATATCATGACAATGCGTTAACCTGCTAGGACAATGTTTATCGCGGCATTCTAGAGAATGCCATGGTATAGATATTTCGTCAATCATTCTTTCTAAAAACCTTGCTGTACTGACTTAAGTTACAGCCTGGCGCTTCTTGCCATTTAGGTCTAGATATGTACCTTCTAGAAGAAGGTGAACAATAATTAACATCTAAACTCAAGGTAAGAACCAGTGGCGAATGAAATGATAAATTTGCGCCATCATGCATAGTATAATATTCTAACATATGGTCAAAGAGTCCATTGTTTAACAGAAAATGATCAATGACATGAGTACCGTTGTTCACAGGACTAGTAAATGTATAACAAACATTATGTCCTTTAAAATCAATACATGGCTTGATTGTTTCACGTTCACATATGTAATTTTAATGTTTCGTAAAGTTAGAAGACAAACGATTGAAAGACGTGTTCATATCACCTCCAATAATGAAATTTGAACAGTTCATTATATTACAATGTACTCATAATTTCAATCAAAATATTGCAGTACAGATCATCATTAGATCTGGTATCACATGGCATGTACACATTAAAAAGTAATAATGACATGCTTTGCATAGTTATATTAACTGCACGTATTCTATTAGAGTTCATGATGACTGGGGAAACAATATAGTTCAAGGAATTTTTCCACAAAATGGAACATCCACCATATCCTCTGCCATTTAAAAACATAGTATTATCTATTCCAGAAACATCATGAGATAAAATGCTAACATTGTTATCACAGGGTATGTTTTTAGGACGTTGTTACGTAGCCGAGCATCGGAACCGTGTGCGTTCAGTGATAAAGGTCCGACCACTCAACGCGCATGCGCCTACTAAGCTTATTTCCGGTGCTCGGAAGCGTAGCAACGCCGAGCATCGGAAACCGCGTACGTTGGTGATAAAGGTCCGAGCACTCATCGCATGCGCCTGTTGTGCCTTCTTTCCGATGCTCGGAAGCGGAGCATGAAGCCAAGCATCGGAACGACGTACGTCGGTGATAAAGGTCCGAGCATCGGAACCGTGTTCATCAGTGTTATAGGTCCGAGCAATTTCCCGACTGTCTTTCATGTTTCCCTTTGCCTCAGTATCTGTAAGTCTGCTAGTACCCGCGTATAACTAAAATAAGGATATTAGTATAATAACATTGTCATAATGATTATAAATCTGAAATAATCGAAAATATTAACTCCAATATATTGAGCCATTTCCATTAGACATGCTCAATTATAATGTATCCAATTACATGTAAAACTATATAATAAACATGAGCATAATGAATAACAAAATCTTATATAGCGTCGGTGGTGGCACAAATAGAATATAAATTGAATAAAACTATGGCAGTTATTTAATGTTGTTTTAAAAAATTATGTTATAATTCTATATTGTGTTACAACAGCAGAGTAAAATGGGTATGATGTTATAACGTAATACTTATAAATGGATTTTTATAGTAAATGGAGTATATAGTCATTTTAAGAGCCAATTCCCAATTTTTTTAAATTGGTATAAATAATTGTATAAGATATAGCATAAATTTGTACACAATGTCTACTTTTCAAACCTTTACCGAGCATCTCTGCCAAATATAAAATAGTCGCTGTGCATATTAAAATTATATAGATTTGTATGCATGTTTCTATCTATTGTACCAACTTATGCCGACATGTTAAATACCTGGTGGTAATGAATAAATACAAATCAGTAATATAGCAACATTGTATGGAGCATTTTATTAGCAATGGAAATTCTATGAAAACATACCAATATATCATGGAAAACTACTATGTAAAAACCTTGTATATAAACTTGGAAAAGCGTCAAGGAAAATTAACTCCTATCACAACATAGAAAGACGAAACCATCTGCATCCAACTACATCATCTGCTGTTCACTCTCTTGCAGCTGGCACAAAACCAACATCGGCCTTTTGGGGCAGATTTCATGCCAATGCACTTAAAATGCGTCCATTGCAGACAGCTGTCACATGCTACTGATCTATTCTCGGCATCGTCGATGCTTTCTGTGCAAGTACCACAGTACCACAAAGGGTCACGCTTTATGTCTGTTACGACAGCCTGGATCATGGCCCATCCGTCAGCAGCACAGTATTTGCGTATAGCAAACAGCGATACGTGATCATCAACTGCCGCTGATGAGCCGGTCCTGCGCGTAACCTTGTCTGCTGTGATGGAGATGGCGTCTTTAATGGCACGTTCTCCTGCTTCATTATCCACGAACCAAGACAGCATCACTGCAGACAGATTAAGCAACATTTTATAATATTAAATTGTGTACGTATCTGGAAACACTATTATGAGCTGCAACATTATATAAACCTTTAAACAACTTTTTATTTTAAGAAAATTTTAGTAAAGGTGATATTAACATATTTCAATATATTCAAGACTTCTTGCAGTGCCATGTGTATAACAGATGTTATGGGTCATTGCCCTCCAATTTGCAGTCGTCTAAATTTTATTCTCAAGCATCCTTTGGATATTTTTAATTCATTTAAGTCCATGTAGTTATAAAGAAAACAGCAGCTGGTCAAAAGTACTGGATGGTACATACTTGAGCTAATTAGGGGGGCACAAGGTTAATGTAAATTATAAAACTCATAAATACCTCGTTCGCGCTCAATCGGCAGTTGTGTCCGAAACTTCTGAGGACCATCACGCCTGCTTCGCTTCGGCAAACCAATTACCGTCAGTTCTGCTCCCTTCGGACGTCCATGCTTTCGCATGACTGGAGGCATCTTCAGCTGCTTCAGTGTGTCAACATCAACTGGAATAAGATTTGATGTGTCACAAACAAAGTTCCTTGGACTAACATGGAGAGAACACATATAAAAATGGTTGAAACACGCATCAAAAAGCATGTGCCATACACACAAATTTCCTTGGAGTAACAACTGATGAACACGTAACAAGCAGAGAACACATAAAAATGG
>JAHLWY010000540.1:0-67487 GCA_020002185.1 Paraescarpia echinospica
GCCTCCCCATCAACTACTACACGTTGTCTTCTGTCATTCAGCCATTTTTTTATCCAGTTTATTATACCATTTCCTATGCCATGGGCCTTTAGCTTAAGGAGTAATCTTTGATGTGGTACTTTGTCGAAAGCTTTTTGAAAATCTAAATAGATGATATCTGCTGGTGATCCCTCATCTACCCACCTAGTGATGTCTTCCAAAAAACATAACATATTTGTTAAGCATGACCTCGCTTTTAAAAACCCATGTTGAGATGGGTTTATCAAGTTATGTTTAACAAGAAAATCCTCCATGTGATCTTTAATTAGTCTTTCTAATAATTTGCAAATCACTGATGTTAAACTCACTGGTCTATAGTTCTCCGACTTGTTTCTCGAACCTTTTTTAAATAACGGTATAATATTTGCCTCTTTCCATTCTAAAGGAACCACTCCCTCTTCTAATGACAAATTGAAAACTGTTGCAAGCGGTACGCTAATTTGTTCTACAATTTCCAATAGTAATTTGGGCGGAATCCCGTCCACTCCAGGTGATTTATTATCCTTCATAGCCCTTATTTTCTTAGCTACCATTTCCGAGGTTACAACTAACTGTCCTAAATAGTCTGAATCTGCCCCTTGAACTTAGCCTCTGGTACTGGCAGTGAACTAATATCTTCCCTGGTAAACACTGAACTAAAATGCTCATTCAGGTCTTCTGCCATTAAGAATCCCTCTGATATTGTATTTCCAGCACTATCTTCTAGAGGACCGACCTTATCCTGAACTTTCTGTTTGCTTCGAATATACGCATAAAAACTCTTACTGTCATGTTTTATATTACTAGCTAATTTTTTTTCGTAGCTTCTCTTTGAATTTCTAATTTCAGCTGTAGCTTGATTAAGTGCTTCTTTATAAATGTTGTAGTCTTCATCATTTCCAGTACATCTATGACTTCCACATCATTTGTTTATACTTAATTTTTCTAATGGCTTCTTTCGATAAGTGTTTCTTTTTAGACCGTTTCCCTTGTTTTTTGAAAGGTACAAATTTATCGACTATGCACTTAATTTCACTATTTAAGATATTCCAGCATTCAGTTGCTGTCTTATTCTTCAGTGTGTTATTCCAGTCTATCTTTGCTAAATATTTCCTCATGTCCTTATACCTTCCTTTGTGGAAATTTCTCCTATGCTGCTTTTTACTATTCCTTTCTGATTTTACTTTGATGGTAAAACGTATCTGGTTGTGATCACTACTCCCCAGTGGCTCACATATCTTGACATTGTCAGCTAATTCTTTCTGTGAGGACAAAACTAAGTCTAACACATTCTCTCCCCTGGTTGGTTCTAGCACATGTTGAGAAAGGAAACTATCTTGTACTAAAACTAAAAACTTGTGGTCCTCACTCCCCATACTTTGTAGAGATTTCCATTGTATATGCCCATGGTTAAAGTCCCCCATAATAATACAGTTCCGTTTGCTTACTTTCCTTATAGCGTTTTGTATTTTTTCATTCTCTTCTATGCTTATGTTTGGACTTCGATAAACTAACCCAACTGTTGACGTTGAGTTTCCTGTAACTATGTTACACCAAACAGCTTCTTCGCAATCTGCTTCTCTTTCTAATTTTATTTCATAAGCCTGGATAGATTCTTTAATATATAAAATAGCTCCACCTCCCTTTCTTCCTATTCTATCTTTCCTAAACATTACATATCCTGTTAGTCCCAATTCGGCATCTGATATATCAGTGGTGGCCCACGATTCGGTTATACCTATTATGTGAGGGTCAATATCTTCTACCATAATGTTTAGTTCACTTCTTTTGTTTACTATGCTCCTTGCATTTAAGCAAATGCATTTATATCCTGATTCAGAACAGTTTTCCAGGCTGTTCTTTGCCGATTTATTTCTGCTGTCTTTATCTATGCCTCCAGTTTCAGGCTTCTCTGTGAATCCCCCCTGCGAATCTAGTTTAAATAGATGCAGCCTGTCCCACTGTCAACAGATTGCAGCAAGTTCTCTGAGAAAACTGCTGCCCCTTTCCACTTAGATGTAGGCCATCTCTCATGTACATATCTTCCCTCTCAACAAAGTATCCCCATAAATCTACGAATCCCACCCCCTCTTCTTTACACATCTGCTCAACTAGTGCGTTGATCGCCATCCTCTTGCAGTTTCTATATGTCGGCCCCCTTCCTCCCATTACTGGCAAAATTCCTGAGAGGATAATCTGTTCTACTCTTGTCTTCTTTAGCTTCTTCACTAACTGTCTGTACTTCTGAACTATCCCAGTTGTTCCCTCCCTCTCTGCGTTATTTGTCCCTACATGTACTAGTATAGACCCTCCCTTGCCATGCCCCAGTACCTTCTCTACCCTTTCAGTTTCATGTTCTATCCTAGCCCCCGGTAGACAAACAACGACGTCCTCCCCCTCGCTTAGAGTCTTATCTGTCTTTCTCATAATCGAATCGCCCATAAACACCCTCTCTTTCCTCATTGCCCCCTCAATCACTGCCTCAATGTAGCTCTTTCTACGGTTTGCATCTGTCTGGTTGTAACCTTGTTCCCCTGTCTTCTACTCTCCCGTCACAATCTCGTCCGTTCCATTCTTTCCTGACGCTGTTTCTCTTGTCACCTTTCTTCCTGTCATCGTCCCTCCCGACTTCTCTTCTGTCACATGTACTCTCACTTCCTTTCTTCCCGTCATCTTTCCTCCCATTGCATTTCCTTCTCTCCTCTCCCGTCTCTTTTTCCCTCCTACCTCTTTCTCTACGGTCACTTTCTCTCCTGCCACCTTCACACCTGTCACATTTCCTGCCGTCGATCCTCCACTTTCTTCCCCTCCGATCACCTTCCCTCCTCTCAGTCTCCTTTCCTCGGTCTTGTTGCCACTACTCTGCTCCTTCAGTTTCATAGTATTCCCAACTTTATCCCTGTCGTCTCTCTCCATTCCATCTGTCTCCTTGCTGATTCTCATCTCCATCCCCTTCACAATATCTACCAACCTAGCTACCTCTTTCTCCAGACTTTTCACCTTCCAACACCCCACGCACTGAAAGGTGAATCCCTCTTCCTTGGTTTCTGTCCATGACTTCGTACAGCCGGATAAGGCAAAATCTACCCAACTGTGGCAGGCGTCGCACACCAAGTGTCTCTTTGCCTTGACTTGCCGCTTGCAAGGCGCCATATCAGAATTTATTTAATAATAATAATCTAATTAGCTATTTAAAATAGTTTTGTCAACTGTGTTTACACTATTCACTGTCTATGTAGTCTTTAAGAAGACTGTATTCTGTGCACAAATGTTACACTTTACGTAAGATTGCGTACGCTAGACTGCCTTATTTATTTAGGTTATACAGCGCCCTAGCGAACACGTTTGGCCTTCGGTGGCTTCTTTTCAGTTTTGGAAGCGCTCCGAGGACTAGGTCCAGTTGCCATCAGACTCTGCTTGTACGGCGAACTCGTGATAATTTCGGCGTGAGCTACTTTTCGTCTCTTGCTGGCGCCTTCAGCCATCTTAGGCCTGGGAACGGCTGGTGAACAATTAATCAGTCGTTGAAACGATAGGCCTTCACCATCTGGATCGCAGTTCTCCTCGCGTGTATCAGCGGAAATGTGCACATTCAATTAGTAGGCTTTAAAGTGTGATTTATGTTAGGCCCTAATGGTACTTAGGCTACTTCTTATTTCATAGTAGTAAGCAACTGTTATTGTTATCGTCATTACTATTCGTTGACGTTACCGCCGTCGCCTTCATCGTTATTACGAAATAGGCATAACCGCCATATAAGCTTACAATGTTAACTTTATTTTTACCAAACTACAACAAATTATAGTAAAAGACATAGGCTACCTGATAACCTGGCAGAGACTAGGAAGGTCGCGCACTGCTGTGAAGCTCGGAGCAACTGACGAGTCACGCACTGCTGTGAAGCTCGGAGCAACTGACGAGTCGCGCACTACTGTGAAGCTCGGAGCAACTGACGAGTCGCACGCTGCTGTGAAGCTCGGAGCAACTGACGAGTCGCGAACTGCTGTAAAGCTCGGAGCAACTGACGAGTCGCGCACTGCTGTGAAGCTCGGAGCAACTGACGAATGCTGTGAAGCTCGGAGCAACTGACGAGTCGCGCGCTGCTGTGAAGCTCGGAGCAACTGACGAGTCGCGCGCTGCTGTGAAGCTCGGAGCAACTGACGTGTCGCGCACTGGAGTGATGTTCAGCTGAGGAAGGGGTAGACCAGCAGCGGAATTTGGCGTGTCCGTCACATCGGCTGCGGCAAAATCAGCATCCGAAAAGATATGCGGGTTGAGTGGGTTTATCCCACACTTCCGGGAGCCACTGATCGCGTTACTCACCGTAGCAGTTTTGATGTAAGCCAAAGAGAGCTGCAATTTGAAACTCTGTGACCGACCGGCCAGGGTGCTGGCGCAGCCATGTCTGCACTCCTCTGTTGTAATTGACATTAACACTTTTGAACACGCTCACATCGAGTGGCTGAAGCCGGTGCGTGCAGTGGGGCGGCATTGATATGATTATGATGTTGTTTGTATTGGCCTTGTCGATCAGTCGAACATTCTTCATGTGGCTGCTGTGGCCATCTAGGATGAGCAACACCTTTGATGCTCGGTGGCTTGGCTGCACAACTTCAATGAAGTGGTCGATCTAGCATTCAAACAACTCAACGTTGATCCAACCACTTTTGTTTGCGTACCCAACAGTGCCAGGAGGCAACCCGTCAAGCAGTTCCGGCTTCATGCGAACCCTGGGGAAGATCATCATCGGTGGGATGTATGCGCCGGTTGCCGAAACACAAGCGACAACTGTAACATTCTTTCCCCTCTCCGCACTGGTGATAGCCCTGATCCCTTTCTTCCCTTTCTTCGCCAGCACTTTCCCTGGCTTAAATGTGGCAAATAGTGTAACCAGATTCGTCCACGTTGAATATGTTGCCTTCGTGGATGACCCTCTTCCCATCCTCATCAAAGATGGTGGCTTGTAGAAGCTGCATGTACCGATCAACCTTCGTTCTGTTAAAGCCGATGGCTCGCTGAATCGACATTGGCTCGGGGATTCGCGGACTGATGTCTGGATGCCGTTTTAAGTAGCCTTTCAGCCAGTCCTTTCCAGCCTTTTGAGTTGTTTCCTTGAATTAATTTTTTTATGTTTTTTGTTTCGCAGAATTTGAATACAAAGTGCCTCACATCATCTCGCGTCAAGCCGAAGAGTTTGGCCTCCATTTCAAATATGGTGGCTTTCAGCTCTGTTTCTTGATCTATGGAGAGTACCGGTTTGCGGCCGAGACACTTGTGGACGCCCTCACCCGCACGTGCCTTCTCTAGATGCCGTCTCAGGGTTTTTCGCGGTACATTGTGCGCTTGGCTAGCTGATTTTTGTGATCGTTGATATATTAGTACGTCACGTACGGCCGACTGCATATCTGATAATGTCCATTTCACGCGTTCAACCTTCTTCTTCACATTAGGCATCTGATAAAAAAAGTGTGAGAGTTTATTATTGCAAGTTTTAAAGGGATTCATATATATAGCAGCAGAAACAAATTGCTTCTGGGCAGTTTAGAAATATAGCCTATAATAAAACAGATAGCAATACCTCAAAAACTGGAAAACTTTGTTAAAAAAAGTTTGCTGCTGCTATATGAACCCCTTTAAATATAGCATATACTACGAATTACCATTGGATAACAATTACTATTGTTTTCAATATAATTGTAGCCTCAAATGATTGCAACGCAGACTGGCAGTAGGTAAACAAAGCCAATAACGTTTATGCTAATGTGAGCACCCTATCGACTAATATGAGCACCTTGCTCATAATACCTCCAGAAAGCCTGCTCATATTAGCCACAGCGCTATGCACGCCGCCAGGTGATAATTTGGCGAACTATAATCCGCGAGAGGCTGCATTATCGCTGATTACAATACGCAACAAGCTTCAGGTTTAATTTACACATCACTTGCGCATCGTAATGATACACATTTTGAATGAGAATAAATTCGCCGTACTGGTGGATATGGTAAGAAAAGTGCACAGGTTCTTTACACGACCTCACCTCGGAAAATATTCGGCAGCGCAAACGACAGAAATGGTGCTGGCGGTCTGCAGACGACGTGCTTCAAGAAAAACACGGGTGGCGGCACCTGGCATGTTTGGTTTAAGCTGCATGGGGGGTGCTCATATTACCCGCTATGCTCACGATACCCGACTTTACACCCTATATTTCACTTTCAAATATAGACTATAGAGTCAAACCAATCAATGGAATTGATATTACCTAATCATGCAACGTCACACTACGTTTATACCAATGTTTCTCGAACACCTTACGTATGACTATACTTTGTTTAAGAGCAACTTTAATAAACGTTTAAAATATACCAGCCAATGTATATGAAGTATTCTCCTTTGTATGGTGTATGTGTGACAACGTTTGCAGCAGTAATTCATATGTCGAGTCTACGTGCAGAAATGACCGCACACAATCTCCTTCGCCCGCGCACGCACGCACGCACGCTCCCACGCACGCAAGCACGCATGTACGTACGTATATGTAGCTAAACAGGTACGTCAGACACACAGGCCTATACACTCGGAGTCGAGTTGAAAAGATATAATAGCTACTGAAGCCACAGCCGTGTAGCGATGTTCTCATGCGCAGCTGAGCGTTAAAATGTCGCCATTCCTACACCAACCGAACGTTGTAGCGTCAACAAAAAGAGGTGCACTAAAACTGCAACAAGATGAAGAAAAAACTCCGAATAGTATTTTCCATCGTTAATTTAGATTACTGACCATCCTTTGTTAACACAGATTATTGAACATACTTCGTCAATTAATTTTGTCCATCGTGAAGAAGGTCAGGTGATATTTAAATTAGTCAGTCTAATAAAAAAGAGCATACTTTTACATTTGTCATATTTCTCGAAGAACCACTTTGGACCTTTTTGCCGAATTTTTACCGGACCCGGACAAAAATAATTCAATAGTTGGATTATATATATATTACAAAAGCTAAATTAATTAGCATATCTGTGAACGTACCAGTATGTCGTAATGACTTGTTAGAGTCTGCACGAAATGAACGATAACGTCGATTTGAGGAGGCACATTTTAAATGTCCTCCACTTGGAGACTGTTTTTTCTCCAGGTTGTTAGCAAAGAACCTCATATGTCATGAAGACAGTATGAACGTCATACTGTCTTCGCACTACTCAAAGATAATTGAAGCAAAGACCACAGGCAGTGTTTATGCTTCCAGGCAGGCGATTCAGTCTAACATAAGATCCAGATAGTGTTTAACAAAGACCGGTAACGGGAGCTGTTGTATCCCGGCAGGCAGTGCCAGTATTTCCTTCAGCGTCCGCCTGATTGCACGGCGACACACATGAATGAGTTCAGCGGGCGAGTTGAGGCGGTATAGCGGTAACAGTGGTTGGTATAGTGGGGATATAAGCCGAACGCGACTAGGTGGCAGCGGTCGGAAGGCGACGCGACGGAAGTGACGCGGTTCCCGACGGTGATGGCTAGCCGCCTGATGGAGCAACAGAAGTAGCGTAGGCACAGCTTTAGTTCGATATCCTTACGGTGTTGCTTCGTGAGGTCGCACGCCCGCCGATAGATGTTAGAGTTGTGCGTGCGCCAGAAGACAGCCGCGTTCAGCTTCGTCACGATTACGTAGAGTGGATGCTACAAGAAGAAACAGGAAACATGCAATGCCCTATTCATATTGAAAGCTGTCATGAATCGTTGGTATGCAATGACAGAATGCTAGAGCTGTTTCATAACTTGATATATTCACACGATGCACACGTTAATATCATCGTTGGTGTGTAACTCAAAATAACCCGGTAATTTCCGGACCTCACCTGGAAGTAGAGGCTAATGATTTGATGAGCATGCCCAGCTCGCATCGGGTCCGCGCCGTAGCGAAGAAGAAGCAACACGGCGGGGGCGTTGATTGAGTGACAAGCGAGGAGTAGTGGGGTACTAACCCTGCTCGAGAATATCGGCAACTCGACAAATGGCACCTTGGAGTAGTAACTTGTGTATGACGGTTGCTGGCAGTCGGTGACGGGATACTATGATCGGGTCGATGTCAAACGAGAATGTGAGCGGGTCGAGGAAGATATCGAAGCGATCGAGGCCTCCGTTGTATAGGAACATCGACATTAGTATGTCCGCCAGCAGTTCCGGCTCGTCGTCAATGTTGTACTTCTGGCATATGTGCGCCGCTAGGACGATCACCGGATGTGTGGTGCACACGTGATCATCACTAGTTGCCGTTGTGGACGCTAGCTGTGACGTCGATTGAAACGGACGGCATCGCCAATCACTATCGTTACAACTTTCTTGTAGTTGCCGCTTGCTTTTATGTAGCGATAAAGCGAGTTCTTGATCACTCGAACGCTCCGACGGGAGCATTCCGGCCCCTTGAGACTGAGTAAATCTTCGAAGATGTTTGACGACATTTGAGGAGTCTCTATCAGCCAAACAAGGACAGGTCCTGCGGTTTGCCGACATCTGCACGCGGTGATAGTGCAGCGTGACGTCTTCATGCAAACGACGGCGCGCAAACGTAACGCTTTAGTTGGTGATGGCGCTAAAATAACTAAGCAATCATACCATATCTTCTCTTGCATGTGATAAGTGTGAAGTCGCATTGTGTTATTATATACCTCTATTTGTTTGTGGCTTTCGAGAAACGTTAATAGATGAGAGGAATTGACGTGTTTTATAGAACGCATTTCATTGCAATTAAATTATAATCAAAGTTAAAATAAGCTTATCCAATTATAATAAAAGTATGTTCGTAACTATATTTTAAATCCGTTGTAGGACGTATAGGAGCAGACTGTGACAATAAATGCTGGAGAGTCGATTTGTTTCTCGTAAGTTATCTTTGTTGAAAAAATCACAAAGCTGTCAATTTGTAATGCAGTTGGATGCACCAGTCGTTTGTAAAAGGTGTGCACCGTTCGATTTTATCGGATACCACTAAACGGCGAGAACATTATAAAATTGACCTCGGCTATCTATCGCATGAATTGGATGTCCAACGAACACATATGACATATATATATATATAACTGCCCCGTCAGACATCGCCATTCGACACGGCTGAGGGCACGACGCATCTCGACATCCACACTGATTACAGTGTATCTAAAATTATCCTAAACATAACTGATTTCAACCATAACTGCTTATAATAATAATCTTTTTAATGAATAATACAAAATTAGCTAACTTTTCATTCTCGTCGTCTGACTTGTTCCAATGATTACTTCAACTTCAACCATAGTTAACTAAAATAATACCTTATAATAATCTTAACCTAATTAATAAGGACATTTCACACTAACTATTTGTGTGTCACCATTTCGTCTGTCGGAGCTGGTAGACACCTCAAAACAAATGCTGCTGATCTTTTCAGAAAAATAGTCTGAAAATATACTCGCCATTTCAGCTTCTGACGTATGGGTAGGGAGTACAGTTCCCACTTTGCGATGCAGTAGACAGTTTAAAATTCGGAACAGTCGTTGCTAGTTCTTGCCTGTATCACGGATTATGCTGCAATAGTAGGCAGATTTTGTTTGGGTAAGTAGTGTATTCACTCTCTTGCAGTGATCAGCGTACAATTGTCTATGCACCCTTAGTTTGGATTTTCTCCAGGATCTTTCTCTCTACCGTTTCTCTCGTGTCGCAGTCAGTAAGTCGTCGGTATACACACCTTGCCGTAATCGGACATGCCTTTTTTGCATTGGCGCTTGCGAATCAATTAAGCTGACCAGCATATGATCGTATTGATCAACCAGTTCTTCTACGTTCAGCATGTCAATATCATCCGAGCGGAACATTGGAATGTCTTGTCGAAAAGACACTGCATCAATGGTGCGTAACTTGCGATATTTTATTTTCATCAAACCAGTGCGATGTTGAACAATGTCTGTGTTGAAACTCACAAAAAAAGTGGCCAGAAAGGCCCATGTCCGTAACGGTAACATTTCGAACAAGGTGTCCGTCCGTGCTGCGGGTCATGAGTACATCCAACGAGTGTCCTTTCCTGTGGGTAGGCCCGCGAACATGCAACACCATTTATGGGACATTCACTGAATTGATCAGTCGCCGTGCATCAACATTTGGAGCGTTGTCAATATGAAAGTTCAAATCTCACATGATAATCAGAGGTCCAGGTTTTATGGCATGGTCGTCGATGAAACGGTCTCATTCTTCAAAAAACACAGTTGTTGACAAGCCATTTTTTAATGATGGCGGCGGGCGGTAAATGGCAACGATTCTCATGGATGACGTAGGTGTTATGAATAATTATTTATTCCCCTCGCCTGATTATCACACTAACTATTTATTCCCGTCATCTGATTGGTTCCAACGCTTACGCTATGACTAACGTCAACCATAACTAACTCAAACCGTAGCTAATTATAATAATGACATTAATACAGTGATCCGGGAACGAAATTCATATTTTCGCCGCCGCCAATGTTCACATCTTCCTTCACCTTCTGGCTGTCTCGGTTGGCTCGATTGTGACATCGAAAGCCGGAGGGGGGCAGAACATTTACATTTCCACCTGCCATTGACGGTCGCCACAAAAATAAACATCGTTCACATTTAATGGGGGGGGGCCGGACGTATGTCTGTCCATGAGAAATTCCAGGGGCAACTGTCCCCTGCCCCCCCCCCCCGTTCCCGCGTCTGTGCATTAATATGTTATGATATTTCACACTAACTATTTATTCCCGTTGCCTAATTGGATTCAACGATTACGAACTCGACCTTAGTGTATAGGATGATTACTAAAGGTAACTTATTTACTTGGGTGGTCAACTATAATAACGGTAGTGTTTTGACATTGGGTAGTGTCTTGGGAGTACGTTGGGATAGTGTTTTGAACTTAACTGTAGTGTTTTGAAGGTACGCTCCTCGATGTAGATTATAAACAGCACTGGGCTGAGGCTGTTTTGTGGCACCTTAATGGGTGCCTATTGTTGTCACGAATGACGGACACTCATCCACCGATATGCGTGGTTAATCTACGACTTTTATGACCAAACTAGGGTCATGTTGGAACAAATTGCAACATAAGCAAATCTTACAGTTTTGAAAGCAAGCATATATCCTAGATAATATATCAAAAGTATATAGCTCAACAAATTAGGGACTATTGTCAAAATTACGCAAGTTTATATTGGGCCCCCTCAATAGCTTTTACCTGCGATTTTGTGACGATTTTAATTTCGGGACAAAGATTGAGCAAGATGATGTTTCTGTAAACCTCAAATAATCCATATGCGTGTATGTAAATACGCACAAATTATATTCAGAGGTCAAAACAACATACATCGACATTAAAATAGTTTAACATTGCATTAGGTTTTCAATGAAATCCTTATTGGTATCAAAATATGCATGAATTACTTGTCCAGTTCGTCTCCTACATAACATGGTTATGGTCAGCGTAATTATAAGTATGTTACTCCAATGGGCATGTATCGTACACATAACATAGCGCAGGTACATCTAAAGAGGAAAATTGTGTATAATAATTAAAATAGCCCCCTTGATATAAGGTCTACATATAAAAACACGAATCTAGCTGATAAGCTTAATTGACGAAAAATTGACGTATTCTCTCCATGTAATCTGCATTACCATATGAATATCCTTCTGTCATAAGCATTGACCATATACGTAACATAACACAAATTTATTTTATCATTGCGCATAATAATTATAATGAACCCTTCCGTGTAAGGCCAACACATGTACATACGTGAATCTCAAGAGCCCAAGAAAGTAAGTAGTTATATACCGCAGTACCCAGTCCTTTGGACTGCTCAAAGCACTTGATCCTTTACTTCTGACATTCTTGTTTAATCGAATACCATCGAGACTTCTCTGGGAAGCATTCAGCCACTCTGCAGTTTATGCGCGAAGAGTATTCGTATACAAATATCCGTCACTGCCTATGCCCTTGGGATCAGTCATATAGCTGAGAGAACTGGAGCAACATAGAGTGAACGAACTTTCCCTGATTCGACACGGCGGCACAGGATTCGAAACCGAGTTATCTCGATTATTAGTCCACTGCGCTCCATAAAAAACGTAATTGAGGTAAAATCGCTGTATTACGTAGTCATTAATATCACATATAACTGACGATTGTTGTCGTAACTCTAGACTGTGTTTGAACACTCTGTGCCACGGAATGACGTGCAATGTGCGAGTGATGTGTTTACAAAAAGTCTCATCATTTGAATTTTCAACTCTTCAATGACGGTTGGAAGTATCTCCATCAGCTTGTCTCGTCTGATGTATCAAATGCTCGGCTCATGTCTATGCTAAGAATCTCGACTGCGAAGCGATATTTCTGTGCCTTGGCACACAACCACCGATACCTGAGCACTACGTCAACCGTACTTCGACTATGGAATCCACAATGCTCGTTCTGCTGGAAAGAGTTAACATTGTAAAGATTGGAACATTACAAATAATTATGTATGTCCATGAATTGCAACAGACTGTGCTCCCTCCCCCGCCAATAGAAGGGTTTTGTTTACAGACACAAGCGACAGACGAGCTATTCACGAAGAATCGATCACACACCTGGGCAACCGATTCACGTGTCGTGCGCACATGTAACGCCATTTGGTATCGAAGAGATCCAACCTCGTCGATTTTCCCGGTTTTAATTAGTGGATTGTACGTGGATATCCCGCCATCGAAAACTACTTAATGGTACATAACCCGTTTCATACATTACAACATTTGAAAAAAATGCAGGGCTGTTACGCAATTGTCAAGCAGTCAACAAGAGAATCGTACAGAAAGCACACCCTAAGGATACGGACGGTTGTCAACGAATGTCACAAGTGCGAATTACTTCATGTTGTATATCCAAGGTCATGACATGATGTGAATATTTGTGTGTGTGCACGAGTATGCGCGTGTCTGCTCATATCGGTGCGCGTCTCTGCATATCTGTATGTGTCTGTGCGTGCCCGAGCGTGCCCGTGCGTGCCTGTGCATGCCTGTGCGTGTCTGTGTATGCCTGTGCGTGTGTGTACGTGTCTGTGACCAACTTGCAGCAAACCAAAATTGTACCGAACACATCGATCGGAAAACAAATTTAATTTTAACTCCCGATGATGTCAAATGTGACGGAAAGAAATTGAATGCTGTATTTGTCTAAACTTGAATAACAAATAATAATATCTTGTGAACACGGACAGTCATTCGTATACACTATCACATAGTTTACCCCGGTTCATTTCATTTATAAAACATAACTGAAACTAATTCTATGCGATGCGTCTCGGGTGATTAGTACCCCTGGAGGATGGTGAACAGAACCATTGCCACACATTGTGTTTGAGTTGACACAAACCCTTTGACATTTACTGTTGACAATTCTAATAGAATGTGTTTCAGGTTGGTGTGAACATTTTGTTGTTTTCATGTTTGTTCTATTAACAATGAAGTTGGCTTCTTACGCTCCGTGAGTAGAGCAGTGTGAGGCATTTGCCTTCCATGTAGGATTTAATGATGGAATTTTGATTCTTGTTCAGCTCCAGCAGTTGTTTAAAATAACTGATGTTTTTACTAATGCAAAATTAGTGCTTAACAGAAAGGCGACGCTTTCATCTTTTTGGTATCTAAAATTTGCTTGGACTCAATTCGGAACATGCATATTTCTTTTCCATTGACGTATTTTGTTACCAATAAAATTGTAGGTTTTCAGAACGATATGAATAATTACCTTTTTTAAGAAAAAAATCAATTTTCGGACATATCCGATATGTTATTCATTTGACAATTGAAATGTAATTTTCATTGTATGGAATCCTATTAAAAGTAGGTCTAAACTTGAACAATTGATGTATTATTGTTTATTGTTAGTTAAACATGTACTTTATTCTAGTAATTTATCATTTGATCTTGTACTTTATTCTTTATTCTAGTTCTTATGTACCATGACAGATAGCCCTAGGATCTTTTTCAAAAAGAATGTCCTTTTAGGGGGTAAGCAGGTCAGTGTTATGAAGCATTACAAACTGGTGGGGGACTCAAAATCTAAATTTAGCGTAACATATTATAAGGATGGAGCCAACCAATGTTACACGCACGAACGTACACATGTCACATGGGATTATATTTTAACATAACTAAAATACAGCCACTCCTGATTAGCATGTGAATGTTGATATTATATTCAGGAAATATATGGCTTTTCCGCGATTGAAATTGTCATGCGCCGATAAAATGTCGTATAGCTCTACGCCAACGAGCGCTCAGTTTTGATGCTTCTGTTAGATGAGTGCAGCATTTGACAGGAGAGATAAAGCCAATTCTCCTGCAATTACACGTCAACGACTTTTCGAACACGGACATTTTTCATGGTTCGATGCATCAGATCAGCACGTTGTTTCAATTACTGCTGAACATTCTAAGCATAGCGTAAATGCGTCCTACAATCCTGATATGGTCGCTTGCCAACACGTAGTTATCCAATTTAGCTTCTATTACGACCCCAAAACGGTATTTTCAAGTGCACTCTTTCGGCGGACTGATACTTAAATTGGTCTTACCCCAAACTTATGCCCTGTATGTTACAAATATTCACGAAGGCTAGGCTGATATCAAGCTACACACATAACTAGATTAACCACAAAGGGAATTGCATGTTACCCTTTCATCTCCGTCACGTAAGTTACAAGAAAATAGTACGTAAGTTACTGGTGTGAAAACTCATTCCCATTTGATGTTTTATCTTGTCTAATGCAGTAGTGTATTCAGTATTCACGAAACAAACATGTCCCATGTCAAAGTGATCGATAAAAAAGCACGAACATCACTCCAAACGGTATTTTCAAGTGCAATCTTTCGGCGGACTGATTCTTAATGTGGTCTTACCCCAAACAGATGTCCTACGTGTTACAAATCTTCACGAAGGCAAGACTGATATCAAGCTACACACATAACTAAAATAACCATCAAAGTGGAATGCATGTTACCCTTTGATCTCCGTTACGTAAGTTACAAGAAAATAGTACGTAAGTTATGGGTGTGAGAACTCATTCCCTTTTGATGTTTTACGTTGCGTAATGCAGTAGTACATTCAGTATTCATGAGGTAAATATTTCCCATATCAAAGTGATCGAAAAAAATACACGCATATCACCCCAAAACAGTATTTTCAAGTGCACTCTTTCGGCAGACGGATCCTTAATGTGGTCTTACCCCAAACAGATGTCCTGCATGTTACAAATCTTCAAGAATGCTAGACTGATATCAAGCTACAGACATAACTCGATTAACCATCAAGGGGAATCCATGTTACCCTTTCATCTCCGTCAAGTAAGTTACAAGAAAATAGTACGTAAGTTATGGGTGTGAAATCTCATTCCCATTTGATGTTTTATGTTGTCTAATGCAGAAGTACATTCAGTATTCACGAGACAAACATGTCCCATGTCCAACTGATCGAAAAAAATCACGCACATCACCCCAATACGGTATTTGCAAGTGCAGTCTTTCGGCGGACTGATACTTAAATTGGTCTTACCCCAAACTTATGCCCTGTATGTTACAAATATTCACGAAGGCTAGGCTGATATCAAGCTACACACATAACTAGATTAACCACAAAGGGAATTGCATGTTACCCTTTCATCTCCGTCACGTAAGTTACAAGAAAATAGTACGTAAGTTACTGGTGTGAAAACTCATTCCCATTTGATGTTTTATCTTGTCTAATGCAGTAGTGTATTCAGTATTCATGAAACGAACATGTCCCATGTCAAAGTGATCGATAAAAAAGCACGAACATCACTCCAAACGGTATTTTCAAGTGCAATCTTTCGGCGGACTGATTCTTAATGTGGTCTTACCCCAAACAGATGTCCTACGTGATACAAATCTTCACGAAGGCAAGACTGATATCAAGCTACACACATAACTAAATTAACCATCAAGGGGAATCCATGTTACCCTTTCATCTCCGTCAAGTAAGTTACAAGACAATAGTACGTAAGTTATGTGTGTGAAAACTCATTCCCATTTGATATTTTGTGTTGTCTAATGCAGAATACATTCAGTATTCACAAGTCAAACATCTCCCATGTAAAACTGATCTAAAAAAATAACGCTCATCACCCCAAAACGGTATTTTGAAGTGCACTCTTTCGGCGGACGGATACTTAATGTGGTCTTACAACAAACATATGTCCTGCATGTTATAAATCTTCACGAAGGACAGTCTAATATCAACCTACACACATAACTTGATTAACCACAAAGTGGAATACATGTTACCCTTTGATCTCCGTTACGTAAGTTACAAGAAAATAGTACGTAAGTTATGGGTGTCAAAAACTCATTCCCTTTTGATGTTTTACGTTGCGTAATGCAGTAGTACATTTAGTATTCATCAGGTAAATATTTCCCATATCAAAGTGATCGAAAAAAATACACGCATATCACCCTAAAACGGTATTTTCAAGTGCACTCTTTCGGCGGACGGATCCTTAATGTGGTCTTACCCGAAACAGATGTCCTGCATGTTACAAATCTTCAAGAAGGCTAGACTGATATCAAGCTACAGACATAACTCGATTAACCATCAAGGGGAATCCATGTTACCCTTTCATCTCCGTCAAGTAAGTTACAAGAAAATAGTACGTAAGTTATGGGTGTGAAATCTCATTCCCATTTGATGTTTTATGTTGTCTAATGCAGAAGTTCATTCAGTATTCACGAGACAAACATGTCACATGTCCAACTGATCGAAAAAAATCACGCCCATCACCCCAATACGGTATTTTCAAGTGCACTCTTTCGGCGGACTGATTCTTAATGTGGTCTTACCCCAAACAGATGTCGCGCATGTTACAAATTTTCAAGAAGGCTAGACTGATATCAAGCTACACACAACTAGATTAACCACAAAGGGGAATGCTTGTCACCCTTTCATCTCCGTCACGTAAGTTACAAGAAAATAGTACGTAAGTTACTGGTGTGAAAACTCCTTCCCATTTGAAGTTTTATGTTGTCTAATGGAGAAGTACATTCAGTATTCACGAGACAAACATGTCCTATGGGAAACTGATCGAAAAAATCATGGACATCACCCCAAAACGGTATTTTCAAGTGCACTCTTTCGGCGGACTGATACTTAAATTGGTCTTACCCCAAACTTCTGCTTGATATTTTATGTTGTCTAATGCAGAAGTACATTCAGTATTCACGAGACAAACATGTCCCATGTCAAACTGATCGAAACAAAATCACGCTCATTACCCCAAAACGGTATCTCAAGTGCACTCTTTCAGCGGACGAATCCTTAATGTGGTCTTACACCAAACAGATGTCCTGCATGTTACAAACCTTCACGAATGTTAGACTGATATCAAGCTACACACATAACTAGATTAACCGCAAAGTGGAATGCATGATACGCTTTGATCTCCGTCACGTAAGTTACAAGAAAATTGTAGGTAAGTTATGGGTGTGAAAACTCATTCCCATTTGATGTTTTATGTTGTCTAATTCAGAAGTACATTCAATATTCACGAGACAAACATGTCCCATGTGAAACTGTTCGAAAAAAATCATGGACATCACCCCAAAACGGTATTTTCAAGTGCACTCTTTCGGCGGACTGATACTTAAATTGGTCTTACCCCAAACTTATGCCCTGCATGTTACAAATCTTCACGAAGGCTAGGCTGATATCAAGCTACACACATAACTAGATTATCCACAAAGGGAATTGCATGTTACCCTTTCATCTCCGTCACGTAAGTTTCAAGAAAATAGTACGTAAGTTACTGTTGTGAAAACTAATTCCCATTTGATGTTTTATCTTGTCTAATGCAGTAGTATATTCAGTATTCAAGAAAAAAAACATGTCCTATGTCAAAGTGATCGATAACAAATCACGCACATCACTCCAAACGGTATTTTCAAGTGCAATCTTTCGGCGGACTGATTCTTAATGTGGTCTTACCCCAAACAGATGTCCTACGTGATACAAATCTTCACGAAGGCAAGACTGATATCAAGCTACACACATAACTAAATTAACCATCAAGGGGAATCCATGTTACCCTTTCATCTCCGTCAAGTAAGTTACAAGACAATAGTACGTAAGTTATGTGTGTGAAAACTCATTCCCATTTGATATTTTGTGTTGTCTAATGCAGAATACATTCAGTATTCACAAGTCAAACATCTCCCATGTAAAACTGATCTAAAAAAATAACGCTCATCACCCCAAAACGGTATTTTGAAGTGCACTCTTTCGGCGGACGGATACTTAATGTGGTCTTACAACAAACATATGTCCTGCATGTTATAAATCTTCACGAAGGACAGTCTAATATCAACCTACACACATAACTTGATTAACCACAAAGTGGAATACATGTTACCCTTTGATCTCCGTTACGTAAGTTACAAGAAAATAGTACGTAAGTTATGGGTGTGAAAAACTCATTCCCTTTTGATGTTTTACGTTGCGTAATGCAGTAGTACATTTAGTATTCATCAGGTAAATATTTCCCATATCAAAGTGATCGAAAAAAATACACGCATATCACCCTAAAACGGTATTTTCAAGTGCACTCTTTCGGCGGACGGATCCTTAATGTGGTCTTACCCGAAACAGATGTCCTGCATGTTACAAATCTTCAAGAAGGCTAGACTGATATCAAGCTACAGACATAACTCGATTAACCATCAAGGGGAATCCATGTTACCCTTTCATCTCCGTCAAGTAAGTTACAAGAAAATAGTACGTAAGTTATGGGTGTGAAATCTCATTCCCATTTGATGTTTTATGTTGTCTAATGCAGAAGTTCATTCAGTATTCACGAGACAAACATGTCACATGTCCAACTGATCGAAAAAAATCATGCACATCACCCCAATACGGTATTTTCAAGTGCACTCTTTCGGCGGACTGATTCTTAATGTGGTCTTACCCCAAACAGATGTCGCGCATGTTACAAATTTTCAAGAAGGCTAGACTGATATCAAGCTACACACAACTAGATTAACCACAAAGGGGAATGCTTGTCACCCTTTCATCTCCGTCACATAAGTTACAAGAAAATAGTACGTAAGTTACTGGTGTGAAAACTCCTTCCCATTTGAAGTTTTATGTTGTCTAATGGAGAAGTACATTCAGTATTCACGAGACAAACATGTCCTATGGGAAACTGATCGAAAAAATCATGGACATCACCCCAAAACGGTATTTTCAAGTGCACTCTTTCGGCGGACTGATACTTAAATTGGTCTTACCCCAAACTTCTGCTTGATATTTTATGTTGTCTAATGCAGAAGTACATTCAGTATTCACGAGACAAACATGTCCCATGTCAAACTGATCGAAACAAAATCACGCTCATTACCCCAAAACGGTATCTCAAGTGCACTCTTTCAGCGGACGAATCCTTAATGTGGTCTTACACCAAACAGATGTCCTGCATGTTACAAACCTTCACGAATGTTAGACTGATATCAAGCTACACACATAACTAGATTAACCACAAAGTGGAATGCATGATACGCTTTGATCTCCGTCACGTAAGTTACAAGAAAATTGTAGGTAAGTTATGGGTGTGAAAACTCATTCCCATTTGATGTTTTATGTTGTCTAATTCAGAAGTACATTCAATATTCACGAGACAAACATGTCCCATGTGAAACTGTTCGAAAAAAATCATGGACATCACCCCAAAACGGTATTTTCAAGTGCACTCTTTCGGCGGACTGATACTTAAATTGGTCTTACCCCAAACTTATGCCCTGCATGTTACAAATCTTCACGAAGGCTAGGCTGATATCAAGCTACACACATAACTAGATTATCCACAAAGGGAATTGCATGTTACCCTTTCATCTCCGTCACGTAAGTTTCAAGAAAATAGTACGTAAGTTACTGTTGTGAAAACTAATTCCCATTTGATGTTTTATCTTGTCTAATGCAGTAGTATATTCAGTATTCAAGAAAAAAAAAATGTCCTATGTCAAAGTGATCGATAACAAATCACGCACATCACTCCAAACGGTATTTTCAAGTGCAATCTTTCGGCGGACTGATTCTTAATGTGGTCTTACCCCAAACAGATGTCCTACGTCTTAAAAATCTTCACGAAGGCAAGACTGATATCAAGCTACACACATAACTAAATTAACCATCAAGGGGAATCCATGTTACCCTTTCATCTCCGCCACGTAAGTTACAAGAAAATAGTACGTAAGTTATATATGTGAAAACTCATTCCCATTTGATATTTTATGTTGTCTAATGCAGAAGTACATTCATTATTCACGAGACAAACATGTCCCATGTCCAACTGATCGAAAAAAATCACACACATCACCCCAAAACGGTATTTTCAAGTGCACTCTTTCAGTGGACTGATTCTTAAGGTAGTCTTACCCCAAACTTATATCCTGCATGCTACAAATCTTCAAGAAGGCTAGACTGATATCAAGCTACACACATAACTAGATTAACCACAAAATGGAATGCTTGTCACCCTTTCATCTCCGACAAATAAGTTACAAGAAAATAGTACGTAAGTTATGGGTGTGAAAACTAATTCCTATTTGATGTTTTATGTTGTCTAATGCAGAAGTACATTCAGTATTCACGAGACAAACATGTTCCATGTGAAACTGATAGAAAAAATCATGCACATCACTCCAAAACGGTATTTTCAAGTGCACTCTTTCGGTGGACTGATTCTTAATGTGGTCTTACCCCAAACAGATGTTCTACGTGTTACAAATCTTCACGAAGGCAATAATGATTTCAAGCTACACCCATAACTAAATTAACCATCAAGGGGAATCCATGTTACCCTTTCATCTCCGTCACGTAAGTTACAAGAAAATAGTACGTAAGTTATGTGTGTGAAAACTCATTCCCATTTGATATTTTATGTTGTCTAATGCAGAAGTACATTCAGTATTCACGAGACAAACATGTCCCATGTCAAACTGATCGAAAAAAATCACGCTCATTACCCCAAAACGGTATCTCAAGTGCACTCTTTCAGCGGACGAATCCTTAATGTGGTCTTACACCAAACATATGTCCTGCATGTTACAAACCTTCACGAATGTTAGATTGATATCAAGCTACACACATAACTAGATTAACCACAAAGTGGAATGCATGTTACGCTTTGATCTCCGTCACGTAAGTTACAAGAAAATAGTAGGTAAGTTATGGTTGTGAAAACTCATTCCCTTTTGATGTTTTATGTTACGTAATGCTGCAGTACATTCTGTATTCATGAGATAAATATTTCCCATATCAAAGTGATCGAAAAAAATACACGCATATCACCCCAAAATGGTATTTTCCAGTGCACTCTTTCGGCGGACGGATCCTTAATGTGGTCTTACCCCAAACAGATGTCCTGCATGTTACAAATCTTCAAGAAGTTTAGACTGATATCAAGCTACAGACATAGCTCGATTAACCATCAAGGGGAATCCATGTTACCCTTCCATCTCCGACACGTACATTACAAGAAAATAGTACGTAAGTTATGGGTGTGAAAACTCATTCCCATTTGATATTTTATGTTGTCTAATGCAGAAGTACATTCAATATTCACGAGACAAACATGTCCCATGTGAAACTGTTCGAAAAAATCATGGACATCATTGGCATTTCAATGTGTATCTAAAGAAAATGTTCTGTTTTTAATAGAGTGCTTTAAATAGACAATAAAGTTATTGAAACAGGAGAACAACACCCACCTGCAGCCCAATGAGTATCTAAAGGTAAATTTATGTTTCTAATGCAGTGTTTTAAATGGACAGTAAGGTTATTGAATCTTGAAAGACAGGAAAAGGAGATTAGCCAATATCACCCACCTGCAAGCCCAGGGAGGACGGCTGTTTCAAACTCATGGTATGTTTCCCAGATCTGGGCGTCTTTACTCGGGTGGAGATCCACAGCTGTGATGGAATGCTCAAACACAGTGCGGATCTTCTGTATACCATCTGCCTCAGCCATGTCCCTGATGGAATAATGCATGTATTCCAGCCATATCCCCACAGCTATAAGCACCAACACATGTTGACTAGGGTAGCAATGCCAATTACTGTTTGTTTCACAGGAGAAATTGTCTACACATTCAGCAAATTACAGGTATGTAGCTTACAGACTTCTCAAGTTAGATACACACACAAAAAACAGGTCAAATTACCAAGTGCGATTTCAGTGCTTACCCTTGTTCAACATTACAGATACACCTTGCATTTAAATACTTAGTATTTTTTCAAAAGTAGTAACATAAAATCTATTGGTCATTGGTTGACTTGAGTAAATTCTAAGACACTGATCTTTTACCATTGGCTGATTTCGCACATAGTGACCAGCCCTATTACTCACAGAAATAGTCCTTGACCGCCCGGTCAAACAGCTTGTAGACTGACTGTCTTGTTTTGCTGTCTGATCCCACCAACTTCTCCTCATCCTCCAGCCATGTCAGCCACACGTCACATCACCAACCACATGAATCACAACTAAAATGAAGCAACAGCCGCTAAAGACATCTTACACATTCAAATATCCAAGATAGCATCCCAGTGCACAACAACGATAGAAATAATATACGGGTAAACAATAAATTATTACATTAATCAGAGAAATGCTTTTAAACAGGGGAGTTTGTAAATGACCGGTGGAGATTCATAGTAAACACCTTCTAATCTATCAGTTGGTATGGCATAAATCTGTGAAAGGTGAATTGTTTTAATAGACA
This sequence comes from Paraescarpia echinospica, assembly GCA_020002185.1. Classification (NCBI taxonomy): domain Eukaryota; kingdom Metazoa; phylum Annelida; class Polychaeta; order Sabellida; family Siboglinidae; genus Paraescarpia; species Paraescarpia echinospica. The sequence goes on from JAHLWY010000540.1 coordinate 22,819, forward strand.
GGAAGACCATCAGAACGTTGTGACAATGCTGGACATTTAACAACTGAATTATACTAACTAATGCACTTTAATCATGTACATTTCAAGTTGAGTTACATCGTCCCGATATGGCGTTGTCATAAATACCAGAACCCGAAGCTTGTCACGGAAGCCAGTGGGAGAGGGCGTCTCGTGACACATACATACAATAGTTTTCATTGGATTTACTGTGCACTGGGTACAATGAAAGAAGCAAAAAGTAAGCGTCGCAGGCAAGTACGTGCCTTATTGTGGAATTAAAACTAATGTTGGGGGTTTCAGAAGCTAGAGGCCATCCATATCACGAACGATGCGAGGCAGAAATCTGTGAGACACTTGCTGGCATTTGGTTGCCACGGTTGGACCAGGATGACTTTTCAAGAGTCGTGCAAGTCACTCCAGCTGGACTTTTAACAGTGTCAGACTCGGAAGTTCGACCAGGAAGTAGCAAATTATTTCGTCCACAACCTGCCCGGTGTCCTGTTCTCACCGACACCTATCTGGAGACAGACAGGAGAAGATGCGCATGCAGTTTCCGAGATGTGGCTGTTGAGTGTGGAGAAGAATGCTATGTTGTGGAATGACTGCATTCAGCTGCATGCCGAGCAGAGCGACAAATGTACACCTCATTTCTCTGTACTGAGGAAACACAAAATAAGCCTTGTATGACAGCAGTCTCTGCACTGTGTGAATTACCAATTCCAGTCCGGCATGTACAAGCTGTATGTCGAAGTCAAAACTTGCAGCCGTGGCCAGAAAGCTGCAACAACAAACATTGCACTGCAGATCGGACTACAGGATTCAACCATTGCCAGCAAGAAGATGCGTCACATCCTTGCATCAACAAAAGTACATCCACCAAGTCGCAGTGGTATACAGAAGGCTGCCAACAAGACTGCTAGCCTAGCATAACTTTGCAGCATACAATAGATGAGTTAAAGCAGAAACGAGAAAAAATGCATGACATAAACAATTCGAAATAAAAAAGAAGACAGTGCCATCAGCAACTGCACCATCTTAGACAGAAGTTGAGGCTGTTGTAAAAAGGAGGCGTCGGAAAAAGAACGTGACAGCACTGCGACGCGGAGACCATCAATATTCATTGCGTTCGAGAAAGTTAGCCGACCACAGCTTTTCAAGCATAGAGTGAGTAGCTGAACAGAATTGTACAGTCTGTGGTAAATTAAAAGTCACAGTCAACACAGAGAACAGTGCCGGCACATTGGATTTATCTCGACCACACATGATATCTGCTGGCTACATACCTGCGAACACAATGTCTATTAATATTGACTCGACGTGGTTCAACTTCAAGGCTAATGTCAAATGTGTGATGCTGTCACACACAAACTATTGTGACACCGGCGACTGGCGTCGAGCCCAGGCCAGGGTCAGCATCTCTCATCCTGTGCTCTATCAAATAGCTTAGGTGCTGTGAAGTAATCACTCTACTCTCCAAGAGTTCTTTAGCCAAAATATCGTCCATGCTGCAAAATGGCATTAACACAATATGAAGTCTAACAGTGGTCTCACCCCGACCCCGACGCCGACGCCGACGAACACCCCGAGTTCAAGTTTGTAGCGCTAGGATAACGGCTACATTGGCGCCACCTAGCGAGTAATACGTATAATAAATCTGAATTATTTGATAGATGGCGCCAATGTAGCGAGTTTTCCTCACGATGTTTCGACGATCATAATAATATTATTATCACCAGTCCACCCACGTGGTAACTAGGTAGAAAATGCCACGTTGTGACGTCATCAACGTGGTCTTAAGGTTGTGGTAACGTGAAATTGCACATGAAAACCACGTTGAATACGTTACTGCGCCCCAACAAAACCACGTAGTTTCTACGTAAGATGCAATGTTGTCACAATTAACGTTAGCGCAACGTGGCTGCCACGTGGTAACTACGTAGATGTGCTAGCTGGGTATGAACTATACATATTTGCTTCTTTATAAATATACATTGCACACCATAGCGTCACGGAATTCCCCACGTAAATGGTCCTCTACGCAGTCACATAGGCCCTACACAGTAATGAGATACATACCCAGATAGCACAACTACAGCGGGCCGACGGCGGGCCGACGGCGGGCCGACAGCGGCAAAGTCATCGGCCCGCTGTCGGCATCCGCCTGCGGGCCGAGGGATTTTTTGTCCGGCGGCTCGCCTTCGGGCCGAGGGCGGCTCCTAGTCGGAAGCCGATACTCTGCCGATGGTTAGCCGCTCATATGCCGACTGTGCCTAATTTTGCTAAATGTGTGTATTGTGTGTGTTTTCAAGTAATAAGACCAAATTATACATATACACTTATGTGTATTGGTCTTATAACTTGAACATTTATATAGTAATCATCATGCATTGTAACTCTAATGTTAAAATTAACATTACTTGATAAACATTCATCAATTTATTGAGATTACCTGGAATTTGGAAGTTCAAAACAATAAAATAATATAGTAATATATTATTTAGGAACATAAATGTAATCTGGTTCAAAAATAGAATGGGTGTCGAGTATCCCATCCAATTATTATAAACTAAAATTAAATACGTAAACAACTCCACTGCGCATAACAAACACATAATTTAATACAAGAAAATCAAAAGACAAAGTTGCAATTAGTGTCGATATTCATCTAAAAAGGCTGCTTAATTATTAGTGTTCATAAACTCTTTTCTGCTACATCCAGCTGCATTTGTCATCCGGTGCTGTCTAACACCATTCCCGTCAAAGGCAGTCTTGGGAGTACTTTCGAATTTTCTACTGATGTTGTAAGTAGGTAGTAAGCGCTGTACGATCTCAAAAGCCTACTTATAAAAAAGAATTTAATGACCACTAAACGATTCGGGCACACCGCTGAGTCAGCAATAATGCGAGACTAATCCTATGTATAAAAAAAGATCAAAGGCTTTGTGTTTGACACTAATGAGTTTGGGAAACCTACTTATAAAAAACGTGATTGATGAGCGATGTAATTTGATACTAATTGGATGATTGACAGTACACTAGAGAGATGCCACCTAGCGGTGAGTGCAGAGAGTATTTTAGTCCTAGCGATCAACGCCGTACCTAGAGCGCGCTGACGTAAGCAATAATGCGTTTAATAATAAAGTATATAAGTTTAGTTTCGTACTTTATAACCACGCTAAAGTATATAAGTTTAGTTTCGTACTTGATAACCACGCTAAAGTGAAGTGGACCACCTATAACTGGGGTAGGAGTTGTGCTGACGTAAGCAATACGCTGGGGTAGGAGTTGTGCTGACGTAAGCAATACGCTAACCACGTTAAACCCATTGTGTATTAAAACCATTGTATAAACGTTGAGATGTCCCCGTATGTGATGTTGACAGCAAGAGGAGCGACGACGACTGCTGCAGCGATAAGGGCTGCTGCCCTACTGGTCTTTGACCCCTGGATGACAGCATAGCTGGCTAACGGCGTTGTTCTGGTGGACGGATTAAAACGAAAGCAATGCGTTTAAATACGTCTAGTCGTGGGATTATCAAATGCATAAATACACTAACATTCAGTAGGGTGTTTATGCATTGAAAATAAACGCGTGAAAACGTGAGTAGTGACTGGAATATTTATTGTGTGTAATATTGTAGCATTCGCCCGCGACCGACGGGTTGTCGCCTGTCGGTCGCCGGCGGGGAGCCGATCTCCGGCGGAGGACCGAAGCCTTCCCGCCGATAGAGTTCTGGAGGCGTTATCGTCTTCCATAAGCCGTTTGGTTGCCTGACGAGAAAGACTCGAGCCAGATCGGGGACATCATCATCATCGTCATCATCGTCACTGTCGTGAGCTGCTGTGACATTGGGCGACGGCGTAACAGGTGCTGGCGAAAGCGTACGGACGGACGGCGCGACCTCACATGTTGTTCGTGTCGACGTTGTCGTCGACGCGTCGGGGAGCACAATCGGCCTACGCGGGGTATATGTGTCCCTTGTAGGCAGTTGGATCGGTCTATGAAATAGACAAAGGATGAATAAAATGAGTGAGATAGTAAATTGAAATAAAATACTATCTTGGTAAAATACATTGTTTAAATAAAATGTACTTATAAATAAAATGCATGCATGTTTAAACGGTAAAATGCGTACTAGTATGCATTAAATAATACAACAATAAAAACATGCATTTAAACGATAAAAACAATTTAAATAAAACAACAATAAAAACGTGCATTTAAATAAAATGTATGCATGTTAAAAATACATGTGTTTAAATAACAATAAAAACGTGCATTTAAATAAAATGCATGCATGTTTAAACGGTAAAACTAGTAAAAACATGCATTATAACAATAAAAACGTGCATACTAGTAAAAACATTTAAATAATACAACAATAAAAACATGCATTTAAATAAAATGCATGCATGCATGCATGTTATAGTAAGCACTGTTTAAATACGTTACAACAATAAAAACGTGCGTATGCATTATATCATACAACAATAAAAACATGCATTTAAACGATAAAAACAATTTAAATAAAACAACAATAAAAACGTGCATTTAAATAAAATGCATGCATGTTAAAAATACATGTGTTTAAATAACAATAAAAACGTGCATTTAAATAAAATGCATGCATGCATGTTTAAACGGTAAAACTAGTGAAAACATGCATTACAACAATAAAAACGTGCATACTAGTAAAAACATTTAAATAATACAACAATAAAAACATGCATTTAAATAAAATGCATGCATGCATGCATGCATGTTATAGTAAGCACTGTTTAAATACGTTACAACAATAAAAACGTGCATTTAAATAAAATGCATGCATGTTAAAAATACATGTGTTTAAATAACAATAAAAACGTGCATTTAAATAAAATGCATGCATGTTTAAACGGTAAAACTAGTAAAAACATGCATTACAACAATAAAAACGTGCATACTAGTAAAAACATTTAAATAATACAACAATAAAAACATGCATTTAAATAAAATGCATGCATGCATGCATGCATGTTATTGTAAGCACTGTTTAAATACGTTACAACAATAAAAACGTGCATTTAAATAAAATGTATGCACTGTCTTACCGTGGTTTTGTTGTGGACATGTTGTTAGAGCGATGGGTGGAGACGACGTGTTTGCGTGGTTGTAAAAGCGTGTATGAAATGTGCGCGTCGTCAAAACAGCGGTGGCGGCGGCGCATGACACTACGACTGATTTTGATTGACATGTGAACGGAGAACAAAGGGATTTTTACAAACGTTAAACGAAACGTTAAAAGTACGAAATTAAACGTTATATACGATCACTGGGGGGTCAGGAAACACGAGATGCGTATATATTAGAGAAATTCGCGGTAAAAGTCACATTTGACGATGAATGCACTGACGTGAACGTTAGCTTTTTTCCTAAAACAAATTCCTCGGAGAGTAAACGGAATGCGTTAAGCGCACATGTGTGACATCTGTTGCGCGTGACTTAACGAGTTGGAATGTGAACAATGGATTTTTACAAACGATAAATGAAACGTTAAAAGCGCGAAATAAAACGTTGTATAAGATCGCTGGGGGATCAGGACACACGAGATGCATAGATATTAGGGAAATTCGCGGTAAAAGTCACATTTGACAATGTATGCACTGACGTGAACGCTAACTTTTTTCCGAAAACAAAATGCCTGGGTTGGATGAAGTATGCACGACGATAATTGAAAACGATAAGGATATGAGTGTGAAGTGCGCATGCGCGTTATAGTGTAGACAATGACATTTCAAAAACAATAAACGAAACGTTAAAAGCACGAAAAAAAACGTTGTATAGGTTCTCTGTGGAGTCAGGACACGCGAGGTGCATCGATATTAGAGAAAATCGATGTAAGGAGAGATTTAACGGCGAATGTACCGACGTGACCGGATACTTTTTTTCGAAAACAAAATGTCTGAAATGTACGAGGCACGCACACTGATAATTGAGTAAGATGACGTATTAGGGTGAAGTGCGCATGCGTGTTATTTGGAAAAGGTATAAAACGGGTGAGAAAATGTTATATTGTATGACGCCGAACTTCTAACCGTGTATTCTTTCTACAGAGCAGCAAGCAGCAGACGTTCTTCCGCGACATGGCGGATGAAAGTCAACAACAACAACAAACAAAAAAGTCGGAGGCGCCGCGTAAGCAGTCGATGAAGGCGGCGGCCAGCAGCAGTCAACCTTCGGCACTGATTGCAGCCTTGTCAACGGGGGTGTCACCACCAGTTAAGCGCCCCGTTACGCTGATCGCGGCCCCGTTGACGGTCGGCCGAAAACGGAGCGCCGAAGAGGCGCACTTGGATCAGCCCGACGAGACGGCCGCGCAGCCCCCGGTCCTGTCGCGGAGCGGTTCTATGGAGCGGGAATCGGCGGCGTCGACACGCGCCACAGCGGTGAGTCTGAGACATCTGAAGTGCGCCGTCAACGGCGTATATAAAATCTTGTCGCCCGTTACGATCGAGGCCGTCTCGTACAAAGGCGAGCCCGGCACCACCTATTTGGGATGTTCCCGTTGTCGCCGGAAATTACAGACAAACAAAGACGGGGTCCTGATATGTCGAACGCACGGTGAAGTGTTTGTACCGAAATATTTCTTCGCGTTGCGTGTGATGGTGAAGGACGGCGAGGAGGACGAAGATGAGCTTTGGCTTACGTTGTTCGATAGCCAAATGTCTAATCTCGTCGAGTTCACGGCCGAGTACCTGACGGAATTGAACGAGGACGATCTCCGCGATACCGTGCTCGAGTTAACCGGTACTAAAGTGGAGATTAGTGTGCGGAAGACGAGTTGGAACGGGGACCCCTCGTATACAGTCCGCACACTAAAAAGATACGTCGACGACGACGATGACTAATGTTGTTGTTGTTGTGTTGTTTGTAGGAAGAGGAGGAAAATTGGCCGCTACTGGTAGATTTATTGAAGCACGCCAACGAACGACAACGAATGAGAGATCGTCAGGGGCTGGAACTAAGCAAGCAGAGCTTTGAACTATTAGCCGAGTCGGCCGAACAATATATAAGAGCGTTTTGGTTGGCCTATGAAGCAAGCCTATTTCGTAGTAGTTTGATGTACTAACAGTTGTGCTTTATATGCTTTAGGAAGTGCGCTGCGTACTCCAAAAAATGCTTGCAAACAACGAAAGGATTCGCGCTCAGTACGACGAGGTTGCAACGTTCGTAAGAACGTTGTTGGAACGGGGTGTGCCGGCGGGGTCAGTAAAGATGGAGGAGGAGGAGAAGAAGGAGGATGAGGACTAATCATAAAAATGTGTTTGTAGGACGCTCTGATGCAACACACCATACGTGAGTGTATGAGCGACTTCCTACACGCGTTGCTGACGGTGATATCACGTAAAGAGTAGAACTGCTTTGTGCTGTAGGGTAGTGGCGGAGGAGTACGTGACGTTCACGTATTGGAGGCGATAATCGAGGAGGCGCTGGGCTCGCCCCGAACGCGCCCCCCTCCACCGACGTATAACGACAGCCTGGCGACGATGGGACCGTACTGGAGCGTATCGGAGGAGCTGGGGACGTGTCAACGGCAACTCGTCGTGCCGAGCCGGAGTCAGTTGATCGTACGTTACGAACGACTGGCTATGGATCTCATCGCCGAGACTATCGGCGAAATGGTTCTGGAGAAGGCGCGGGATCATTGCGGGCTATGCGAACCGAATGAAGGCTGCCCCTACGTTCACATGGCCGGCTATCGCGCGGGACGGCCGAATCGCGTCTACATGCAACGTTTCGTTAAGCCGGGCTGTATTGTGACGCGGTATTTCAACGAGGTCATGGAAACGTTCCTACGTCGATCGCTCATTCCGTGTTTTACGAGACTAGTGCATATACTAAGCGAGACTACGGTGTCGATTTCTTCCGGTGATCAGCAGCCGCAAACGGGTCGTGCAGGAGAATTGTATTTGGTCCAGTTTGTGTCGAACTGGTTGTTGGGAACGAATTGGCGAGATTACATGAATCGCGTGCAACTCGAGTCGGCCGTGCACACGTACGTGCAACGTCGGAGCGGACTGGAATGAACGAACACTAGTAGAATAGAGAACATTTGCTTGCTATCGAAACGAAGGCTTCACGTGTTTGAATGTTGTAAGAGTACCGAATAAAACGTTGAAAATGTTCTTTCCGTTTCCGAGTTACCTAGTTAGAAAAATTACCGCTAGTTAGAAAAAACCACCACCGCTACCACACAGTTAGAAAAACCGCATTCCACCGCTAGGGTTAGAAACACTAGTTAGAAAAAACACCACCGCTAGGATCACCACACAGTTAGAACATTCCACCGCTAGGGTTAGAAACACTAGTTAGAAAAACCACCACCACCACACAGTTAGAACATTCCACCGCTAGGGTTAGAAAAATCTTCCCGCTAGGGTGTACTTACCACCACCACCACCACCGCCACCGTCACCGTCGCCGTTATAAATAGCGACGTTCGAAAAATATCATTAGAGAGAATGCCACTACCATCACCTACTAGATGGCAATGTCCGAAATGTGGGCGCTATTTCGCGACGCAGTCGACGTTAGAACGACACGTAAAGAGTTCGAAAAAATGCGGCGACGAAGCGCTATGCGTAAAACGTCGAGAGTGTCCAAAATGTGGCACGCTATACACCACGCGTTACGCTATGCTACGACATCTGAGGCTGCAGTGTGGCCGTTCGCCACCTCCTGAATCAGTGGTGGAGGAAGAGGCCGCCGCTAGGGCGCCGCCGTCGCCCGACGATCTACAGCGTGTCGTAGACGAGCACCGGCGTAGCATAGAGACGTCGGTGGCGCGCGGCGTCATACAGTCGCGTTACAACTATCGTATGACCGCCTGTACGAGTACGCGCGTACTCGAACCGCGTCTGAGGGAAATGTTTCGCGCGCAAAAGAACGCGTTTAAAATTAACGTAAGCTATGGTTTTGTATTACGCCACAAGGTGTCGGGTCGGTACCGATATTTTCATTCTTCGTGTAACTGTTGCGGTCGCCTCCTCGAAACACCCGCCCTAGTTACCGATAGCCGTTCATTCGAACGATTCCTCGACGCCGTGCGCACTACCGACGTACTGCAGTACGCCATCGCGCAGCGTCCCGACTCGGGATGGATCGTCGAGCTCGTAACTAACGCCACCTACTTCGTGAACGTCATCATCAATCATCCTATCGGCTGCGTTGGCGTGACGACGCTTCCCGCCTACGTGCGCCTCAACAGGTCCATCGTGTCGTTGACGAACGATGTTCGAGGCGCACCCTACGACGACCATCTGTGTCTCTTCCGATGCATCGCCCTTCACCTGCAAGGTCACCGACGAGGCGAAAGTATCCGCCATACGAACCGTTTAACGAAATACGCTAAACGTCTGCACGCGCGGTATCGTCGCGACACGGCGACGACCTCGAACGGCGGCGGCGTGCGCCTGAACGAACTGGATCGCGTGGAGACGGTTTTCGGCATCAACGTCGTCGTCTATCGTCGACTGACGAACGACGTCGCCGAACTAGTCCGTCGATCGTGCGAAGCGCACCCCACGACGCTGAACGTCAACCTGTACGAGTCGCACTTCTCGTACATAAGCGATCGGCGCGCGTACACGAAAACGTACAAGTGCGGGAAATGCGGCAGCGTCCTCTGGCGGAGCGCGCACGATTTACGACGTCACGAAGCGACGTGCGAAGGCGGCGTTCGTCACGTGTTCCCCGGCGGCGTCTACCGACCGATGGCGTCCGTATTCGAGCGGCTCGACGACGAAGGCATCGACGTCGGCGACGACGACCTGCGCTACTACCCGTACTGCGCGACGTTCGATTTCGAGTGCTATTTCGCCGATAACGATCTGCCGACGAATAGCGACAAATGCCGCTGGATCGCGCGACACGAACTGCTCAGCGTGAGCGTCGCGTCGAACGTGCCCGGTCACGAAGCGGCGCGCTGTTACGTCACGACCGGCGATTCGTCGGAACTCGCGCGTCGCCTCATCGACGACCTGGAAGCGGTGAGCGCGGCGGCGTGCGCGATTCTACGTCCCCGCTACGACGCGACCTTCAAGGCGCTCGACGCGCTCGACGCCGACTGGCGTCGACGATGCAACGACGACGACGCCGCCACCGACGCGTCACCGTACGCCACTCTCGCCGACCGGCTGTGGACGTACCTTCGACAAATGCCCGTATTGGGATTCAATTCGGGTAAGTACGACTTGAACGTCGTCAAAAAGTACTTGACCCCCCTGCTCATAACCGACGACGCGCAGCACACGTCGTCGGCGTTTACCATTAAACGTCAGAACAATTACATGTGCCTGTCGACGACGACGTTGAAGTTCCTGGACATAACGAATTACCTCGCGCCCGGCGTTAGCTACGATCGCTTTCTGAAAGCGTACGGTTGCTCGGCAACGAAGGGCTACTTCCCGTACGAGCACATCGACGCGTTGTCGCGTCTGGACGAAACCGCCCTGCCGTCGCGCGAAGCTTTCTACAGCCAGCTGAAACGCGAGGGAATCTCCGCGGAGGCGTACGAGATTTGCGCGACGGCGTGGCGCGACGAGGGTATGACGTCGATGCGCGATTTTCTTGTGTGGTATAACAATCGTGACGTGGCGCCGTTTCTCGAGGCCGTCGATCGCCAGTTCGCCTTCTATCGGCGCCGACGTATCGACATGTTCAAGGACGCCATCAGCGTACCGGGGTTGACGTTGTTGTACCTGTTCAACGACCTGCCGAAGTCGATCCATTTCTCGCTCTTCAACGAGCCGAACAAAGATCTGCACCGTCTGCTGCAGGCGCAGATCGTCGGCGGCCCGTCGATCATCTTCGCGCGCCACCACGAGGCCGACGTGACGTCGATTCGTGGCGACGGCGGCGCGCCGTGCCGATCGATAGTAGGCTTCGACGCAAACGGCCTCTATCTATGGGCGATAATGCAGGAGATGCCGACGGGCTGGTATACGCGCCGACGCGCTGAGAACGCCTTTCGAGCGGAACGCGTGCACCGCTACGGTCGTATGGCCGTGGAGTGGTTGACGCGCGTGGAGGCGGAAACCGGCGCGCGTATACGTCACCAGTTGAACGGACGCGAGAAGCGCATCGGAAAGCACCGAGTCGACGGCTGGTGCGCCGCCACGCGAACGGCGTATCAATTTCACGGCTGCTATTTTCACGGCTGCCCGACGTGTCAGGCGCACGTGACGACGAACGCCGTCAACGGTCAACCGATGACGACGCTGTACGCCGCGACGATCGCCGTGACCGCCTACCTGCGCCGTTTCGTCGACGAAGTCGTCGAAATGTGGGAGTGCCAGTGGCACGCCGTGCAACCGCCGGCGGCGCCGACGCCGCCCGACGCGTCACGATGGCAAACGCCGCCGACCGCCGCCATTACGCTCTCGACGATACTGGAGGCGGTGCGCGACGGCTGTCTGTTCGGCCTCGTGCAGTGCGATATCGCCGTACCGGAAGCGCTGCGCGACAAGTTCGCCGAGATGCAGCCGGTATTCAAGAACGTCGATATAGTGCGCGACGATCTCAGCCCGTTCATGCGCGACTACGCCGAGTCGCACGATCTCCTCACGCGTCCTCAACGCACGCTCGTCGGTAGCTACTTCGGCGCGGCGATCGTGCTCGCGACGCCGCTCCTACGCTGGTATCTGGCGCACGGGCTCGTCGTCGAGCGCGTCTACCAGATCGTCGAGTACGCGCCGATAGCGTGCTTTCGCCGCTTCGGCGACGCGGTTTCGACGGCGCGCCGCGAGGGCGATATCGATCCCGACAAATCGATCATCGCCGATACATTTAAACTTCTCGGGAACAGTTCCTACGGGAAAACGATTACGCGCGTCGATCGGCACCGGGAAATCAAGTACGCGACGCCGGTCGGCGCGTCGATGCTCGTCAACAATCGGCGCTTCCGGCAACTGGACGTCGTCGTCGACGACGCGCTGTACGAGGTGGCGCTGAATAAGCGTAAAATCGTCTACGGCCTGCCGATACATATCGGCTATTTCGTATTGCAGTACGCAAAATTGAGAATGCTGGAATTTTATTACGATTTCGTCGACGCCTACATTCCCCGTCCGCTCTTCCAGTACTGCGCTATGGACACCGACTCGGCGTACATAGCCCTAGCCGGACGTGACGTCGACGCGCTCGTACCGGAAGAACGTCGCGAACACTACTTCCGGTATCGGTCGCTCTGGTTTCCGGCCGAATGCTGCGACGCGCACGTGGACGCCTACGTACGACGGCGCGTCGCCGGACTAGCGTGGGACGGCGGCGCGGCGGCCTGCTGCGCGCGCCGACGCCTGTTCGATCGTCGAACGCCGGGTCTCTTCAAAGAAGAGTGGCGCGGCGACGGAATCGTGGCGCTGTGCAGCAAATCCTACTACTGCTTCGGCGGCGTCGCCGGTCCGAAGTACAGCACGAAGGGACTGAGCAAGCGACAGAACGCCGACATCGACGAGCACACCTTCCTCGCCGTACTGCGCGACCGTCGCAACGGCGTCGGCTGGAACCGCGGTTTCCAAGTGAAAGACTCGTCCGTGTTGACGTACGTTCAAGAGCGCGCGGCGTTGAGCTACTTCTACGCTAAACGCCGCGTGCTCGACGACGGCGTCACTACGGCGCCGATACTCGTCTAACTCGTAAACTCGTCTAACTCGTAAACTCGTCTAACTCGTAAACACTCGTCTAACTCGTCTACTACTAACCTAACCCCCACCACCCCCCTAGGGGTAGTTTCTGTATGTATGTATGTATGTGTGGGTAATAATAAACACCAACAATTGTATACATCATTTGTTCGTTTTTATTTCTTCTACTACAAGCGGTGGTTAATGAGGTTTTAATAAATCGTGTACGAGACAGTCATTGTTCACCCTATCGGTGCCGAATAGGTTCTGAAACGTCGTCAACGGCATCCCGCGACATCGGAGGAGAAGGTAGGCGACGCAATATTGTCCGCACACGTTAGAGATGACGCTCTGCAGGCGCTTTTCGTTGTACGTCCACGCGTCGCCGCAGTGGCGGCGCAGGAAGGCGCGGAAGTCGGCGTGCAGCGGCGGCAGACCGTACGAATCGAAGTACTCGCCTCGTCGGTCGGCGCCGACGTAGACGGCCACCCAGTGCTGTCCCGGTTCGCCGCCGTCGTCGGTGTTGCACACGAAGGCCGTCGGGTAGGTGGTGGCGCCGGCGGCGGCGGTAAGTAGCGCGTCTTTAGGCACGACGCCGACGACGATACGTTTAGCGTACGTATCGAGTTCCAGACGACGCATCAGTTGAAACGTATCCATAGTTATCAGTCGTAAATGACGTTCCGGTTCCGGTCGATTTCCATCACCGTCTCGAATTCCGCGTACACGACGACGTTCACCGGACGCGCTAGCGGCGTCTCGAAATGCATATCGACGCCCACGCACCCCTGACGCACGACGTTGAAATGATCGCCGTCGCAACAGTCGGGGGTCAGGTCGAAACCGAAGATGCTGTAGCCGGCGCCGAAGTCCGTGCGCGATACGTCGTTCCCCTCGTCCTCGAACGCCTTTCCGGTCGCCTCGAAGAGATTCATGTAGCTGCGCACGTACCGTCCGGCACCTGACGTCCGTCGACGACGAGCGACAGGAAGTATATGTCGTTGTGACGCGCGTCGAACGGATTTCTAGTGTAGTCGCCGTTGTAGGCGACGTTGTCGATCATCATCAGGAAGAGGCGTTTCGGAATCGCGCCCATGTACAGGTTCTCGTGCGTGTGCGATAGCGCGCCCGCCGTTATCGAGAACGATTTGCAGTCGACGCGACGCATCGGAAACTTAGCCGTTCCCAACGCCCACGCTTTGATATGTCCCATCTGGACGGCCGGGTTCAACTTCACTTTTCGCACGAGCAGTCGAATCGCCTGCAGCACGACGCGCCATCCCGGTACGGCTTGCGCGGTCATCAGCGAGAAGGCGTCCTTCGAGCGCACTATGCGCACTTTCGTGTCGACGCCGTTCGGTAGGTGTTTGTTTAGCATAAACGCGTCGACGTGCAGGCGTCCCATCATCTCCACCTCGTGGCTATCGGCCGTCGCGACGCGTCGCGCCTCGAAGCCGAGGTTGTTGTTGCCGAGCGTGTCCATCCGTCCGGCGGTGTCTTTGTACCACAACGACGCCGTGAGATGCGAACGTTTCGCGTCGCTACCGTAACTTAGCAACGTCTCGATGTAGGCCCGGTACGCGTACGTATTGGTCGACGGCGTCACGAGGGTGTTGATCAGCGACACGTCGATTTGATTGATCATCGAATGCAGGAAATTGTTGACCGGCGCCACCGCGGCCGCGGCCGCCAGATCGGTACCGTCCCCCTGCGTCACTTTGAAGCGCACGTACAGTTGAATGCTCGCCAGGTCCGTATAGTCTTCGCCCGAACCCGGCACGAGGAACTCGATAGGGCCGCCGGCGTCGAGAGTCGTCAGCGGCTGGTAGACGGTCCAATGACTACTCTCGATGCTCGTCTGCGTCACCGGTCCGCTGAACAGCTCCAGTTCGGCCTTCACGCCCTCGCACGTCGAGCCGTTCACGAACGCCATCGTTGTCGTCCGTTCGACGTCTTCCGCCTACTGACGACCGTCGCCGCTAGGCGTGCTCTCTTTATGCCGCCGCCGCCGCCGCCGCGTCGTCGCGTTTTTTTCTTCCGTCGAGTTGACTGAATATCGTATGCAGGATGACCGACGCCACCGCGGCCGTCGGATCTCCTCCGCGCGGCGTCACCACTATGAAGCGCACTCGAAGGTCCGTATACACTGACTGACCGTTCTCGAGTGCGCGCTCCATCGTCGTCGTTACTCGTCGAATATGTCCGTTCGACGCGCTCTTTTCCGCCTACTGACGGTCGTCGCCGCTAAGCGCGCTCTCTTTACGCCGACGCGGGGACGGCGCTGCTGCTGCTGCGTTTGTTTCTTTTTCTTCTTCTTCTTTGGTGGCGCCGCCGCCTGCGGATTCAATAGGCCGTCGAGAAGATCGGCGCCGGCCTCCTTCGCGCGCCTTTTTAGCGACTGTTTCAGATTGCCGCCGGCGACGACGTCGCGCGCCACGTGCATGCCGGTGTTGAGCGCCCGTTTTCCCAACGCCATCGCGCCCCTCTTGATAAGCGGCATGGCGCTTCGAAACAGACTCCCGAAGAGATTACCCAGACCGTGACCTCGTTGACCCCGAGCGCCGACGAAGACCGGCAGCTGTCCGCCGACCTGACGAACGTAGTAGTCCACGTACGGGTTCTTCGACGACATGTTAAAACAATTTCGATTTACAACGTCTGAAGTGAAGCGTCGTCACCACCTTCCCCTGCTCGAATGGTATCGGTTGGCCGTGATCGTCTCTTATATCGACTTCGACCTCGTCGAATTGATTCCGCATCAGCTTAACGTATTGCACGCGAACGAACGATTTCGAAACGACGTCACCGTTCTCGCCGCGGACGGCGATGTTTCGAAGGAGCGGCGCGAACACGTCACCGACGACGCGCGGTTCCACGAGATCCGTGTACACGTACAGACTCTCGATGCCCGCCGACATGGTCACCGTATTGCGACCTTCGTACTCGAACGTGTACGCGGCGGGCGACGTGCTGATGATGGGTCTCGTCGCCGGCGCGGGACCGTACGCGGACAAACTCATGATCGTGTTGGTATGGAAACCTAGCACGTGCCTCAGACGGCTCGAATGAGGTATGATAAATTCGACACCCGCCGACATACGTAGCGTAAAGCGGTTAGAGACGGCGCAGTATTCTAGCATGGCCTTGACCTTTCTGGTGTGTAATTTCTCTAGCGCCTCGTTGATCCTGTTGCACAACGTATAAACGTTGTTGTAGAAACCGGTTCGCCCGCCGCGCAAGTCAGATAGAAGAAGGCGTCCTTCTTTCTCACGTTGTACCACGTGTGCGGATACTGTACCGACACGGCGCCGCATTCCCACTCCCCCGACAGGTCGAAACGTCGCGGCAACGTCGTGACGTAGTGCGTCAACGTATTTTCGGGGTGACGTTTCATAGACGCGTTGCTCGGCAGCGTCAGGTAAAAGTCAGACGAGAGAGCCATCGCGTTGTCGTCGACGTTCGTCGCCGCCGACACTCATAGACGGACTCGGGAGCATTTAACCGAGACAGCTGCTCAACAGCGCCGTCCACAGGTTGGAGTCACCTTGACCTTTCGTCAGATTGTATATACTAACGGCGATGACGAAGTACAGGACGACGACCTGACAGAGGAACACGATTTCGGCCTTAGGGCATTCGTTGCCGCAGATTCGCCATGGAACGGGTTCGGCGACGGTTGTTGTTGTAGCGTCGATGGAGTCCGCGTTGCGCTCGTCGTCGACGACGGACGATTCGTCGGCGTTCGTTCGATGCTCGCCACTCGAGGTAGTTTCGTCGTCGTCGCACATCGTCGCGCCACTGCGCGCTGTCGATGCAGCAGGGACCTTTATACGGTAAGAACGAAGATCCGTTGCATAGTCCCGCCTCGTGCAGTCGCCAGCAGCCGGTGTGACGCGACCAACGATTCATCATCATAGGTCCACGAACGACTCGGCGTCGATCCAGCTGTTGAATGAGGCCGGATATCCGCTCCATTTTACGAGCGCCTCCGAACCGCCGCCACGACGCCGACCACGCCGAAGAACCGCCTCCACGCGATATAATTTGTCTTTCGGAACGACTACGCGTTGTAGTTCCGGTTCGTAGAAGGTGCCCTCTATCGGCGTCTCGGCGTCGTCCTTGAGGCGATAAACGGGCGGTTCGTACGGGTGCACCTCTACGACGGTGAACAGCTCCTCGCTCCAGTTAGCCATGTATCCTTTTTTGAAATGACCCCTCGTCTTCTGATACGTACGCGATCTCCCACGCGTAGTTTCGGTTTTCGTCGTCGTTCGACGTCGTCGCCCCCCCCCCCGTACAGTCGTTGCCATACGGCCTCCTGATTCGTCGCGTCGACACTCGCCGGCGTCCTACCGATGCTTCGGTGGTAGGCGTTGTTGTACGATCGCACGAAATCCGGTAACGCCTCTACGTAGCGCAGCGTTTCGTGTTTCGTAAAATAGCGCCACATACGCGTCTTCAAAGTTCGATTAAACCGTTCCACGACGCTCGCTTTGGTCTCCTCGTTATGCGTCACGAAATGATGAACGCCGCGACTCTTTAGCAACGTTTGCAGGGGTCGGTTCAAAAACTCGCTCCCCTTATCGGTCTGCAGCGTGTGCGGCGTCTCGTCGTCGTCGTTCAGCAGGCGCTCGAAGGCCGCGACGAGCGACGCTCCGGACTTGTTCTTCAACGGAACGCACCACGCCCGCTTCGAAAACACATCGATCACCGTCAATAGGAATGTTATACCGTCGTTGTGCGTTTTCAGTCTAGTGAAGTCGACCAGATCGGCTTGCCACTGCTGGTTTCGACCGCCCACGATGACGCGACGTCGTTTGAAATGACGTCTAACCGGTTTGTGTAGGGTATAGGCGTCCTGCGACGCTAGCCACCTCTCGACGGCCGGACGTCGGAGCTTCGACGCCCGGTGCAACGCGTCGACGCCTCCGTAACTCCCCACCCGTTTCGGATCGAAGTACGCGTTATTCAGCTCGTCGTCGTCGTCCTCGTCGACGTCGACGTTTCGTTGCTGTCGAGGCTTTCGTTTTGGACGACGACGACGACTCCACCCGGACACCATGACGACGACGACGACGACGACGATGATACGATGATACAGAACGCGATAAGCGCGATGATGAAACCGACGACGACGACGATGATGATCGCGCGTCGTGACGTCATCACGACAACGTATCCCACGCCGTGACGCCCAACGAAGCGGATCTGCTGCGTTTAGGTTCGCCTCGCATCCGAGTACGACGTCTCCGCTCAGTCGGCGCTGCTGATGAACTAGACGTCGACGGCATCGTCATCCTCTCTTCTAGTAGCTGCTTCCGTCGTCGCTCCACGTACGAACGATAGCGCGGGTTGCCTACGAATTCCATAGGGATATTCATATCCTTCATGTGCAATCCGAACTCCCGCCATCCTACGGGCGCCGTCGTCTTCGATCTCGTTCGCATGAGATCGTTTACTAGATCGACCATATTACTCCCCGCGATCGCTTTACCGTCGTTCACGAATTCACCGCGATCGTTCCATCGAGACAACGGATCGGCTTTCATTTTTTCGATCAGCAGTCTCGTCTTCTCTTTCAACGTTTTCGGCATACTGGCTACGATTTCGCGCTCTATCGTCTCCGACGATGGTGGCGCCGCCGCCGCCGCCGCTGCTGGCGCCACCGGTACCGCGGGTGTCTCGCCGCCGCTGTTCACCACCGACACGCGTACCGGTTGCGCCGCTCGAGCCGCCTCTATCGTATTGTACCGACTCAGCAGTTGATTGTACGACGCTACCTTTTCTCGTTCCGATAAATCCGAACGTTCTAGAATGTCCTTCATGTCGCTGTCAAGGCTACTCAGCACACGTGATCGAGGCGTGCTCGACGACTGATCGACGCGTGGCAGAAGGCTTTCCACCAATCGTGGATCGACCAACGCCATCTTCTTCGCGTACTGCATCAATCACCCGCTGCCGCCGGCGCCGCCGAACACCTGTCAGAGCAGCGGCAAGATAACGGTACTCGCTAACGGCGCTAGCAGGGCCGTCAAAAAGCCTCCCGCACCCTTTTGCAAGATGACACGCTTCTGCTTACGCGTCACGTGTTTGTCGACGAGTTTACGCAGGTGATCCCGGTATTTCGACAATACGCGTTTCTGTTTCGGCGACAACTTCACGTTCCCTTTCAGAATGTTGTACGCGCAATCGCACAGACTACAAATGAGACCGGTGTCCGCGTGGGCGAGTAGCGCTTTTCGCAGAGCGATGTTCCGCCTATGTCTCTCCAACAGCTGCAGGGCGACGATGTGTCTCTTTATTTGATTCGTCGGTCCCGCCACCTTCGGCCGTCTCTTCGCTCCCGTCACGCGCGCCTTCATAGCGACTAATAAACGTACGCCCCGTCGTCTCTCTCTTCTTATAGTCCGCCGACGCCACCACCACCGCCGCCGCCACCCTTCCGTACGTACACGTACTGAAGGCGATCGTCCGGAAATATGCACGTACGCAGACGCATGTCCTCTTCCGTTTCCTGTTTCAGATCCACGAATAGATAGCCGTACGCCGACGACGTCGCGTCTTTGAAAGCCTCTATCATGTAGTTGACCTTTCCCGGGTACATCTGTTTCGCTAGGTGACCTACTTGACCCGCGTCACGTGGACTCTTGAATAGCACTATGTATTGAGCGTTCAGGCTGATTGTACGGTTTTCTTTCCCTTTCGGAAACATGTTCTGACGCAATTGTACGACCGACGTATTACAATGATGACTTTTTTTTGTAAATAGTACCGTCACCCGGCTATCGGTCTCCTCCATCAGGTCGTCGAGTACTAGAAGCGTTCTCGCTTTACCATCTAAACGTTTCGGATCCGGCAGGCCGTCTACGAACTCTATTTTCGAAGACATAGACGCGTAGCCGCTCTGCCATTGTCCGTAACACCACAGTATTTTCTCCGGCGGCGGATCGATCATAGTGTCGTAACGTATCAAACGCTCGACGAACGTCGTCTTACCGCATCCCGTAGGACCGGCTACTATACACGTAAAAGGATGCTTCAACGACGGTCCGTTCATTTTTCACGACTGAACGACGAACACTTTTTTACGCGTTTTTATACTCATCGCGCAACTCCATCAACAGTTTACCGAGCGTGTTCTTCCCCGGATCGCCCGCGATTCCGCTACCCCAGAAACCCTCCTTACTCGCTATCCATTCCACCAATTCGGCGTCCCCGGTCGCCAACAGTGCAGCCTTCAAATCGCTCGATCCGTCAAACTTCCTCCTCAACAACATCTTCATACATTTCACCCTAATGTCGGTTCATTTGTTTCTCATTCTCTTTAGTCGTATGTCGTAACTGCGTCGTTTCGCTGCGTAAGAACTTAGCGAACTTTTGATTATTTCGGCGCATTCCACGTCCTCGTAGAATATCGCTTTCCTATACTGATAGGCGTGCTCGACGGATCGAAAGCCCCGACCGAACGCCGACAGTCGACGAATATACATATTCGACAAGAACGACCGCGATCCACCAAACCTTATAAGCGACGACATCGTACCGACTACCGATCACCCGCTACCGTCACCGCTTATATACCACCAACACTAATAAAAAGTTGCGACTAGGGTTCAAACCCGGAACCTTTCGATCCCTAGGCGAACACTCTCCTAAGAGAGCTATACCGTCGCCAACGATTATGCAGGGTTTTGCCCCGGTTATATATCACCGCTAGGTGGCATTTTACCCCGCTAGGTGGCCTCTCGAATCTACAAACGCATTACGTCAGCGTTGAGGACTACGTTAAAAGTACGAAACGTTGCATGGTTTTAGCGTGGTTAGCGCGATAAACGCATTATTGCTTACGTCAGCGCGCTCTAGGTACGGCGTTGATCGCTAGGACTAAAATACTCTCTGCACTCACCGCTAGGTGGCATCTCTCTAGTGTACTGTCAATCATCCAATTAGTATCAAATTACATCGCTCATCAATCACGTTTTTTATAAGTAGGTTTCCCAAACTCATTAGTGTCAAACACAAAGCCTTTGATCTTTTTTTATACATAGGATTAGTCTCGCATTATTGCTGACTCAGCGGTGTGCCCGAATCGTTTAGTGGTCATTAAATTCTTTTTTATAAGTAGGCTTTTGAGATCGTACAGCGCTTACTACCTACTGTTGTATACGTCAGTGGCAGTGTTGCCACTTCATTCCCTCTGACAGCATCTGGAATATTAACGTACAAATGTTTAATTTCTTCAATGAAGGTACCACATTGTACAATGCATATAGTATCTATAAAATGTGTAAAATATTAAACATATATTTTGTCTCACAATAAGGTCACATAAAATAATTTTACTTGACTTTTATAAAATAAATTCCCGGTTTCTCATCAGCACAAACATTTTAAAATAGCTTCCACAAAACTTTTTTTTGACATATAATTATCCTTTGATTAAATATGCATGCAATAATTCTGCACAAAAAGAGAAAACTGTATTTCACGCCAAACCAAAGGAATGTGCCTACTTGTAAGAAATACATTCAGTAGACATCTTAAGACTTTGAAGTTGTTAATTGTTGACGACGAGTTGCATTGATAGTTGTTATAGTACCGTCATTAGGATCAACATACACACATTTACCAAAAATCGCAACCCTCATTTACATATTAATAAAGTTCTGATGAGAAACCTGGAATTGTTTTATATAGCCCTAAAGTAAAGCGACATAAATGGCAGAAATTGTGTGGGCCATAAACTGACAGAAGACGTCTAGTGTAAGCACTTCATCTATCACACATTTACCCTGTCACACTAACAAACAGGAACACGCAGCACAGGGACAGCATTTGTGGTTGTTAAGATCCGTTCATCTTCATCATATCGTCGTCATCCATAGCCTATATAGGGCGGCCACAATCATGACATCAGGTTATTCTGCCCCACATTTTATTTAATGTTTTACGCATAAATAACAAGTTTCCACACAATCAAATGTGTGTTTATAAAGTCATGCCCAGATTAATGTATTTGAATAATCTAGAAATATACAAAGATTTACAACAGAATGTCTAAAAACGTATCTTTTCCCCCGGAGCTCTGCTTTTACTGTTCCCTCTAACTGTCAGTCTGGACTCTGTTCAAAAATGGCAGTACACCGTAGTGTCAAATGTCACTACCCCAGTGTTCCAGCCGAGGCAGGCCCGACTGCTGATAAATGACTAACGGACTCTTACACGAGGTCAACGGCGGCTAGGGAGCGGCTGGCAGGCGGCTGTCGTGTGCCGACGAGTGCCGCTTCCCAGCCGCTCAGATCCGCCCTCGGGCCGAGGGTGGCGTGCTGGCTGGGTAAATAATACAATAGTGACCATTATTAAATGATGTGCTTGTAATTATTGGTTGCTTACAAGAAGTGGCCATGTTACAGTTGCACTGAGTAAAGATCAAACACATTTTTAGTAGTATCGATGGTATAGATGCAACCTTTAATATATTAATTACAAAATGTCAATATCAACAGTATTCACCTAGATGCTTGACAATCCTGCTCTCCAGAAGCACCTGTGTGGCTGACCATATCCATCCAGAATTCCTCTGTGTCAGCCTCTTGCTGGTCGGTCCAGCTGACCGTACCTATCCGGGCCCACTGTTGCTCGAGATCTCCGACTCTGCCGCTGTAGAGCTTCAGGAATGAGAGATCGGTGAGTCGCGGCTTAAGTGGACTTAGAATTGTTGTCGGTGACAGAGATGCCAGGTTCTCTAGTAGCTGGACGTTACTAGGCAATCGCTGTCGCAGTTGCCTCAGTAGTTCCACCACGTAATCGCGACACCGCTGCTTCGCGACGTCCACCCTCGCAGGATCAAGGTTGCCTTCAGCCAGCAACATGTTGAACGCAACTTCGAAGTCGCACGCAGCAGTCGGAAGGTGCATGCATGTATGTGTGTATGTATGTATGTATGTATGTATGTGTGTGTATGTATGTATGTATGTATGTATGTATGTATGTATGTATACAGGAGGATTATGTACAAGACCAGTAAGTATCAATTTTGGAAATTATGATAAAACATTTATGTTTACATTACTTCATTGCTTTCCACGAGGGCTTGCTGATGCGATAGGGTTTCAGTGATTTTTCTTTTCTAATTTTCCTTCTGAAAAAGATAAATATAAATCAACCAAACCATAAATTGTTTTTAGTGATTGTGAGCCTCACTCCAAATAGCCCAAGAAATAGTTACCACCATTTTAATAATAATGAAAGGAAGGGAAGTAACTCAAGGGAACCCGAATGATTTTGTCACTTGTTGAAAATAACACGACATGCAGAGGGCGCTTCAATAGTTCAGTCGGAATGTGTGGACTTTTCAAGCCAGCAGGTATGACGATGATTGGTTGGGGTATGCATAGCATTACAAACAAAGTTTATCATTGCCAGGGTGAATGACTTAGGTGCATTGAGGTATTTGCTTTTCAAAATCAGATTTAGGCCAGCCTACAATTATTGTTTGTTTGCGGTAACACCACCAACTCGCTAAAATTAGTTTAAAACAATTAAATTCTTAGCATTTTGCCAGGAAGTGTATCAGACTCTGCCTGAAACTTGTTAAAACACACTTAGCACACAAACTTTACTCTGTAGGTCCCGTGCAATGACATTGAATCTTAATTTTCAGCTTCCTGGGAGAAAGCCAACAAGAAATGCAAAGCGGCAGAATATACTTCAAACCTTGATAGTGCCTTAGATGGAAATGACGAGGATGCTGGTGAAAATGCAGTCAGGCTGTCTAAAAGGCGTAAAAGGTAAATTGTGTGACACACCTGAAGATAATATGACCCGTTAAGAAAATTGCAAAAACCCATGATGGAAAAAGAGAAGATTTTGCCTCGCAGTAAATGGAAATCTGACTGCTTGCTTTCAAAGCATAAATAACGAATAGATCATTATTTGTCTTCCCCCGTGAGGGATATTTCCTAATCCTTGAATTTTCCACAGATCTCCACAGCGGTTCGACGATGAAATTGATGAAGATGATGACTGTGCCTCTGAAGATGCAGAAAAAGCAGAAATCGAGGATAGGCCCACCAGTAACCACCAACACGAAATCGTGTCCCGTTCACCTCCTCCAGCTCCTTGTATATCCAGAGGTACTATACGACTGTCTTCTTTCATGAACATGCCACTACAATAACAAAACCATGAGTATTCCCCCCTGATATTGCAGATCGGATTCATTGTTGTCTTTGGCCTGGAAATCCGTATCTGAAATACGTTTGTGGTTTTATGTTTGTCATAACCATAACAGCATACAAGATATGTTATGATTATCATTTTTGATTAAATTTGAGTCCTAAAATGTTCATTCACTTTGCGTACTTCTCGTCGTTTTTGTACAGCAAATCCTTTTCATCAATCTCCAGTAGGGAAAATTTCATGTTACCCCTCTGACAGTATCCATTATTTGAAACTGGTTAGTGGTAGCTGTCCGGTCATATTACTCCCCCCACCATATTTCTTAGTAACATATCAGTTTTCGTCAACTCTGACATAAGATATACATATTTTGTTTTTCAGTCAATAGATCTTTAGCTACACCATTTAGGGCCATAGATTCTTCAGCGACAACACCCCGACGTACTGATGGCACTCCAAATTCCTTCCGACCTACTGTTAGACCTCGGACATCTGGAAGTCGGTCTTCTGATGATGCAAACATGGAACATGTGATGTGTAAGTGTCCAGAGCCGGAATGTACAGAAGTACTTTTACTTTGTTACTTTACTTTTGTAGAAAAATGTACTTTTCTTGAGTAACAAAGTAAATTTTTTAAGAAGTACTTTTACTTGTAATTAATTACAATTAAGGTGTACTTTTCTGAATGTAATGAAGTATCCATAATTTATGTGTAAACATTTTGGAACTTCTAACCTGTTTGCCCCCAGCACAGATCTATACATAGATATCAGCGGGTATTACAATTGGTATTATTTTCTGATTTGCTGATTCGTTACCATTACTCGACATGATTACCAGGTGGTGTACAAGTTGCAAAACAAAATGACAAGCCATTTACTTAGAAAAAGTACTTTTGTGTTAACTTCTAGTACAGGTTTTTACTTGTACTTCAAATACATTTTTTTATAAATATTTTTACTTGCGTAGCTTTTGTCCTAGTTACTTGTACTTGTACTCAAGTACAAAATGAATGTACTTCTACCAGCTCTGTAAGTGTCTATATATGTAGAGATGCTATTCAGTGTTCTGTCTGCTCAGTAATTACTGTCTGTCACCATGTAGGTTTTAGACTGAAAAAGGGAAAGGGTTAAATTAGTAACTGTAACGGAATATAGTCCTGATGTAAGCTTCTAGAACTGCTGGGGTCATCCAAGTTATGCAATTCATACATTGATGTTTTAAACCTTTTGCAGCAAGAATGCTCACTCCTGTGCTAACTGTCCTCGAAGACATACGACAACAGCAGCGGGAGCAAAAGCGAATGCTGCAGATGCTACTGGCACGCCAACCTCCGCAGGAGTTGCCGGAAGATGCAGATGAGCAGGCCGGGGACATGAAACTGCCATGCGAGTCTGAGGAAGAGCTGCTTCATCTGGACAGGAAGCTGGCTTCTGACAAACGCTTTGAAAAGAAAATGGTTAGTCTGCATCCATTGGATGAGCTTATCAAAATCTTGTTGATTGAAATATCATGGACCTTCATGCTTTCTAACTGGTTTAGTACATTACATTGTGGTCTCCATCAGTGAATCTTCAAAAAATAAACCAGAAATGTACGCAAATATTTCAGCAGATATCTTCCCAACACTATCATGAAATCATAATGCTGATGTGTCTTTGCTTAATACTAAAGTAAACGTTGGTCTCTAAATTACCAAGATAGGACCGACCATCATTTGTTCCATTTATTTTCTAATTAATTTTTTTTTAATTTGGGTTTACAGCCACTTTCAAGATTATTTCGCTCATATCACGGCTTGTCAGTTTACGGCAGGAGGAAGCTGCAACACCCGTAGCGCTGAGTTTTGCAGTAAACCTTCAAGCACCAGCTGGTACTTCCTATAATGATCGCACCGGAAAGGTAACTTCCGCGAACATTGATGCCGGGTCCCCGGGGCTGGTTCGAACTTAGGACCTTTGGCTCTGAAGTCCGACGATCTACCACTGCCCCTTTCTAATTGTCCGACTTCGGAGCCAAAGGTCCTATAGTTCGAACCAGCCCCGGGGACCCGGCATCAATGTTTGTGGAAATTACCTTTCCGACGCGATAATGATTGGAAGTACCAGCCGGTGCTCGCAGGTTTACTGCAACACTCAGCACTACGGGTGTTGCAGGTTTCCTCCTGTCGCAAATTGACAAGCGATATGAGCGAAATAATCTTGAAAGCAGCTCTAAACCCCAATTTAAAAAAAATTAACAATCGCTTCTTTTTTCACCAGGTAAGCTTATTGGGCACAGTAGGCGGGTGTGGGCTGAAAGATGTCGTCAGAAGGATTTGTAGACAGGTACTGACCAACGACCTCAACATGAACTACAATCCCTCTGGGGCAAAGAACAAGAAGTCGTTCAATGCATTGCGGTCGCTGAACAAAGCTATGTACAGTAAGTAATTGTAGTTTAAGCTTGAATACGTAATTCATTTAAATGTTTTTCAGGACAGAAGCTTCAGAGAAGTGTTCTCAAATCTATTTCTGTTCTAGACATATTCACCGATGAGAAAAGTGCAAATACTCGCCCCAATTTGAAGACGGATAAACGACTTCTGGAAATCCCAATATTGTGTATTCGAATAATTGCTTCTATTTCCTAAACATTGCATGTAACACTAGCCGCGGTTGGTTGAAATGAGTTTTATTATGACCAACTGACCTGCCGCCAACCACTGATATAGTGAGCGAGCTTAAATTCAGAGTTTTGCAAAGCGATCAGCCAGAGGGTACTGCTGGCTGGCACTGACGTAATCAGCAGCAGCGACCCCTGGCGCGCGAGGATGTTGTAGACTAAACATTGGTAATATTGTGCAAGTTTATATGGTGCCGCCAATATTTTTGCGGTGCAGTCTGATCTACCATATAAGCTGCACTTGGTGCAGGTGCAAAAATAAAACGAAATCGTTTCCTGTGTAAGTAGCCTCTTTAAAAAACACAACAGTGAGAAGCATTAATTTTATATTTTAAAAACGTTTATGGCATAGTTTTGTAAAAATTATTTTGTAGCATTGTCCATGACATTATTTCGAGATTGGTATCTTAGTGTTTCCTTTCATTTTAATTGCAGAAGCCATCAGAAAAAACGAGGAAACAAAGGACGCCACAGACAAGGCAATTCAGGAATGCGTTTCCAAGTGGTTTACTGGGGCCAAGGACAGGAATGGAGGGAGGATCAAAAGAAGAGCATCAGATACCACACAAATGACGGAACAAAATTAAATAAAATCTGTAACAGAAAATCAAATTGTTGCATATTTATTTTCCACAATGGATTGTTATAAACTGAAGGAAGTCTATTTGAATGCGGTCATGATAGGATATGTGCTCAGGTTTACTGCAACACTAAGTGCTACAAGTTTTGCAGGTTTCTTCTTGCTATAAACAGACAAGCCATGATATGAGGGAAATAATCTTGAAAGTGGCTCTAAAGCCTAACACACACACATACACATACACCCACACCCTTTCCATTTGAGAGAATGTACACTGCTTTATGTATTGAATCGTCCAGCTTTTATTTTAACAGGAATTGTTTGGAAATGAGCATGAAATAATGTATAAAGATGCATGTTTGTAAAATATCCTATTTCACTGTGGTAAGTGATAAATTTACATCAGAGCATCCTAATTGTACATGTAAAGTGGATTGCATTCTCTTATACCCACCAATTAACCCACACGCAGCCAATTAAGAGTGGTCCCATATATATTGCCTAGGTGCAGCCAGTATAACCATAATTGCCAATATCGGACCGAGATAGATCCTATGTGCAAATCCTAGATTGGGCCGATGTGGGCTATCTCGGTTTGACATTGGGCCGACATGGCCGAGATTGGACCGATGTCACATGCCAATATTGGGCCGATATCTGTGCCAACATAAACTGACGTTGGGCCGATATCGGGCCAATATCGTTTGGTTATCTGGGTTAATATAAGCGAGCGAAGTTTTACCATTTCATAAGTTTTAAATATAAGCTTATGACATTTTACTCGTAACTAAATAGTTAGTTTGTCATTGATTTTTTATATATATAAATGTCCAGGTTCTTCTTCTTTATGTTAAGCAGCCACCATCCGTTGAGCAGATCGAATCTGCTCGGAGATTTTGCTGCAGGTTAACGATGGTACCAGTGTTGCCACCTTTTGGATTAATTATTAACTGTAGTACCACAACTATCCGATGGGATGTTGTAGTAATCACGTACTGGTGAGTTTACACGATGTCTATTGGTGTTATTTTGCATTTTACAACACTTATTCGATGACAGTGCAGTCACATCTTCACAATACAATAAACTGTAATCTAGTAGAATATGTTGAATGTTATTTTCATGTTTTTCTTCTTTGTGCAATATACTTCATATGGAGACAAGGATTACAGACTCAGAGTCATAGTTAGGGTGGTCGGACCAAAATTTTGTTTCGTAAAAAAAAATGTTTTCTAATTTTTCCCTGCTAGTAGTCACTATAAGAAGTACAATGGTAGTTGTTTCATGTATCTAAGTGAAATATTAAACAAACTACAGCTTGGTAAAGTTTCGAATTTAATGAAATTTTCTGACGGTTTTCTGACAGATCTAATTTTGCATATAAATCACAAGAATTTTGGTTAAAAATTATTTCCCCTGATAGTAGTCATAATAGAAGTGCAATGGTGCTTGTTTCATGTACATAAATGAAATATTAAAGAAACTGCAGTTTTGTAAAGTTTCTAATTTCATGATTTTTTCCGACAATGTTCCGGTGGATTTGATTTTGTATATAAATCACACACAAAAATTTCCTAAAATATGTTCCCACATAGTGGTCACTATAAGAAGTACAATGCTATTCATTTCATATAGCTAAGTAGAACATTAAGAAAACTACAGTTTTGCAAAGTTCAACATTTCATGAATTTTTCCAAATGTTTTCTGACAGATCTGATTTTGTACATAAATCACAAGAAAATTACTTTTTATCATCTTGAGTCTTTTGCCATCTATAAAGAAGGCCAATACAAAATTACATGTAACAATAAATACACACATAAAAAAGTAAATACACACACACCATGCATTACAATACCATTAAATCATGAACACAACACAGCAACTGAGCAAAGATGATCAGTGTGGTTCCATCTTCATAACATTAAAACAACTGTATGAAGTTGCAACCACATGAAAGGCTTTGTTGATTGGGCTGTGGATTAGAACAACAAAATGACAATATTAGTCCCCCATTACGCAACACTTGTTATATTGGGCAAAGCCAATAACTGCTATGATTGACAAGCCAATTAACTTGTAATACACTGTGGCACAAAATGCCAATAATAGTCCCCATTACACAACACTTGTTATATTGGACAAAGCCCATAACTACTATGATTGCCAAACCAGTTAACTTGTAATATACTGTGGTTAAACCCATTGCTATCATCAACAATAGGGCCTACTATTATACTTATTTGTCTATGATTATATACAATTAATAGATACAATAAATCAAAATGTTTATTTACTGTATATTACTTTATGTATACTATATAGTGACAAATACAAAGATACAATCTTATTCTGTAATTTTAAATATAAAAAAGAAAACTGGTATATACATATTAAATACAAAAATAGTAGGCCCTACATCAAAATCAATTATAACGATACAACATTTTATAAACAAATAATAATACAATAAATGAATTGAAACATAAATTATCATAAATTGTAATATTGTAACCAACACACAATATTATGTATATGCTGAATAGCTCAAAAATGATATAATTGAACTAAAGTAATACCAAGAATACCAATAAATAAACTAATAATATATTAGTATAAACATCAATCAAACATGGCAGCAATGAATTACTCAGATGTAGGCATAAGTACTTGGCAGTATTAATCAAAGTCACCCGCTGTCAATCACATCGCTATCCGAGTCACGAGTGCATTGTATACCACGATGCACTGCGCGCGTACGGGGAAGAAGGCAAAATGGCGATTTCTTTTGAGACGGGGGTTCCATAAACGGACGTTGTGCATGTTTGTGCTATCAATTGGTAAGCCATCACTGTGATCACGTTATCGTTGACACAATTCTTTATCCTTCTGCATATGCTTTCCGTTGAAACCGACTAACTAAATACTCACAAAACATCGTCAAACATAGGCCATTTTAAATCCATAATTACTATAATTTTTTATTGACGGATTACAATTATATTTTCAGATTCATTTTCCTCTGAATTTCCTCTTTCTTCATCACATTTTAATATGGATGTACTCATTAACATAATCTCACAAATCAGTTTGATAGGTGGGGCCTGTCAACGTGATCCAAGATGGCCGCACGCATAAATCAAGAAAACCAAAATACGACACTGAGAGTAAAAAAATCATTATCGCTAATAAACACCGCCAAAAAATATTTTTTCAGCGCAGGTACACACACTGACATTATTACAACATAAAAAAATTCACAAACCAACAGGTAGAATGCATGATAATAAACTACGGCCACTAAACTGGGACCCCTGTCTCCCATGTTGTCAGAAGGGGAGGTAAATCGGTCCGACCTCCCTATCATAGTACTGTCATTGACATAGCCATACTGAAACAGCCCAGTTGTTGCTTGAAAGTTGAATGCTTGTGTCGTGAGGCTGTGTCTGGACGATGACCGGTGTGTGTTTGTGTGAGTAAATTAACTGTCCTATGTGTATCTCCACACATCATGCATGTGAAGATGACTTTAATGGAGCACAGTGGCTAGAGCATTGGATTCTCAATCGAGAGAACCCAGTTTTGAATCCTGTGTGCTGCCGTTTTGAACCTTACGAAGTTACGGCACTTAGCCTTAGGCTTAGCCGGCACGTTCATTCACTCCACATTGCTCCATTCACTCAGCTGTGTGAATGAGTGCCTGGCTATAGGTAGTGGTGGATATTTGTGTGCGAATAGTCTTTGCGCATTAATAGTAGCTGAATGAATGAATATCTGGCTATAAACAGTGGTGGATATTTCTGTAGGACTAGTCTGTGCATTTATTGAAGCATGGCTGAATGCTTTCCATTGAAGTTGAGATGATGTTCTATTGAAAAGGTTTGCTAGGAATTAAAGAGTAAAATGCTTTGAGCAGTCCTAAGGACTGGATACTGTGCTATATAAGAACTTACCTTTTACTTTCGATCAGGTGGCAAAACTCAGTCATTGTTGTCCTCTGAATAAGAGTGAAGTACATATGACTTGACTCAACTATTCATTTGCTTGAGAAACAAACATTAGCATCCATGGAAGAAGATGAGCATAAGTAGTTGAAGGTAGAACAGTGATAAAGCCCTCTAATAACAGTTTCTTTTTGTGTACATTATTTTGAGACTTGTTTTACTTTCTTTTACCTCTGTGTGTTTGTGTGAGTAGTGGAGCTGTCTAATGTGTAATAATGACCTGTGTGTTTGTGTGAGTAGTGGAGCTGTCCAATGTGTAATAATGACATGTGTGTTTGTGCGAGTAGTGGAGCTGTCCAATGTGTAATAATGACGTGTGTTTGTGTGAGTAGTGGAGCTGTCCAATGTGTAATAATGACATGTGTGTTTGTGTGAATAGTGGAGCTGTCCAATGTGTAATAATGACGTGTGTTTGTGTGAGTAGTGGAGCTGTCCAATGTGTAATAATGACGTGTGTTTGTGTGAGTAGTGGAGCTGTCCAGTGTGTAATAATGACGTGTGTTTGTGTGAGTAGTGGAGCTGTCCAGTGTGTAATAATGACGTGTGTTTGTGTGAATAGTGGAGCTGTCCAATGTGTAATAATGATGTGTGTTTGTGTGAGTAGTGGAGCTGTCCAGTGTGTAATAATGACCCAGGGGTAGAACTTCAGCATTTATTTTACTAGACAGCAGGACTAGTAAAGACAAAAGTTTACTAGTCCGCCAAAAGGTTTACTAGTCCTGCAAATAAAAAACATAGCACAAATTTAGGTCACAACAATTTTATTTAAAACACAAAAAACCACAGTGTCATCCAGGCCTGGCGTTAACACTGCCTGTCAGTCAGTCAGTCAGTGTCACTCAGAGTCGGAGGCACTACTGTCATCACAGTCGGTGTCACTGCTGTCAGTGTAACTACTACAGTCGGGCCTTGGCCTAAGCGGCTGAGTGTCTGGCCTCCGGGCTCCACCAGCACTCCACAGCTCGATTGCCTCCTTCTGTTCAAATGCAGCGATGTCTGGTGAACTCAGCTGAATGGTCAACAGATCAGTCAGTCGATCTGCCTTCAGGACTGACCGGATGCTGCTCTTCGTCAGCTTCAGCTGACTGAAGCCTCTCTCCGCATCAGCCGAGCTGGCTGGCAGAGTCAGAATGGCGTCAACAAGCCCAAGTATGTTTCCATACTCTGCCTGGTGGGCTGCATTGACACTAGACCATGTCAGCTGTCGCACGTCTGGGGACTGTTCATACAGGATCATCTTCAGAAGTGTCCACTCCGTCTCCACACTGGCAGTATCGATGCCAGCGTCGCGAAGCACAGGGCCAAAATGGTTGTTGAGTGTGGCCACAGCGTCATTTCCATAATCACCTGCAGCTTCAGGCCACAGCTTGAAGCTAACGATTGATGATGCACGCACAACGTCCGAATTGCTGTCAACGAAGCGACCCTCCAGACAGCTGACCAGGTTGCCCAAGATCTGCAGTCGGGTCTGCTTGGCGAAGACAGCACCTGTGAGTGTCTCACCATGGAAGTCTTCCATGCGCGCCAGGGCACGCTCCTTGGCAGTTGTGGTCGTCTTGTACATCACAAGGGTGGCCACAACGGATGTCAGCGTGGCATGTACATCAGCAACTGTCGCAGTCACTGTCTGAGCCACCAGCGACAGCTTGCTCAGAACAAACAGCACATCGAGAAGGAAGTGTGCCATCTCGATGATGTCTCGTCGGTGCAGTGTCGCCAAGAAGCCAATGGTCTTTGCCTTGGCATCTCCGGAGCCCCCGGGCACTTGCATCTGCATCAGATGCAGGACATATGCTGGATATCCCTTCACAAGGGCCTGCAGTGCCTTCAGCAGATGTGGCAACCAGCGAGTGCCACCGACACGTGGTGGAAGGGCACATGGCAGAGACAATGTGTCGAAAGCTGCCTTCAAGTTGCTACAGTTCAGTGGCGAGTGATGGTAGAACAAGTAGAGGCTCAGGAGGAGACCGCTCAACTTTGTGTACATGGGCAACCGACACAATGCGTCCTTATATGCAAGTTCCAGGCGATGCGCATAGCAGTGGATTGCTTGCAGACACGGCTGCTCATTTCGGAAGAGCGTGGCGACACCGTTGGCTGATCCGGTCATAACAGCGGCGCCATCACTGCCGAATCCGACAAGCTTCTTCATGAGTGTCTCTTTCGGGATGTGAAGGTAGCGCTCCACGACACCGTCAATTGCCCGCTTGATTGACGGAGCATCTGCCTTGCCGACGTTCTCAATACCAGCGAAGGCAGTAGAGACGACACCATTCTCTGCATACCTCACGTACACTATCTCCGCTTCCGTGATGGACGCATCTGTCGTACCGTCACTGATGAGGGCGAGAAAGTGAGCACTCTGCAGGTGCTGTGCGAGGTGACGGCGCTCAACCTCAGCGATGGCACGCACGAACTGCTTGCATGCCTTGTCATTCCGATAAGTGTTCTCCACATCAAGGCCCTTCTGTGCGTCCAGGGTACACTGCCACACATAATCTGTGAACGGACGCCGGTGCTTTGCTATCGCGTGACAAGTCCTGAAACATCCAATGCAGGAAATATTAAATATCATAGTATTAAGTAAATACTGAGTATAGTCACAACATAACAACCTTCCTCAGCAAACAGTGAATACTAAAAACATCCTCGCTTTCAAAACAAAACTTGACGAAGATTTGAAGATGGGCAGGTTTAAATTTTAATAAAAGCACAAAAATCACAAGACAAGCCACGTTCTCAAAACAAAAAATATGATGCATAAAGGCGGGAAATACAACACTAAATAGTATTACTTTTGAACCCGAAGATCCAGGCAAGTTATAACACAGATCTACATCAAATGCAAATTAATAATTTCCCATGGCATTGTTTACTGCACGGCACGCTTGAAATGAGAGATAACAGAGAAATGAGGGATAATAATTTAAACCATATAGTGCTAACCCTAACAAAGTACAATCAAACACAATATTTTTTTACATTTTATAACATTATATCACATGGGTAACATAATTACCTAAACAAATGCGTCAGACGGTCCATGGTGGCCGTGTTCAGCGCTTGGATGGCTCGGTGGGCAGGTGCAGTGCCGGGACGGGCTTCGAACGCAGTTTGCCGGAAGACAGCTCGTGTGTGCGCCTCGCTTGTACTGTGTGCGCGTAGCGAGTCTGGACGAAAGTTGTCCGTGCCAGTCAAGAACGCATTCTTGCCACGGACACCAGTTACGTTGTGTGTCCTGCACACTTTGCAAAACATCAAATCGTTGTCGTCATCGTAGGACAGCCAAGTGTGGTCTCGTTCCCAAACCTTCAAATAGCCACGCTGTCGTTTCTGCTGGTCGTACAGCGTGTCCCGTTCTCGCTTTTCCACCTTGCGTTTAACTTCTGGTTTTGCAACCCCAGTTAAATAACGATGCATCGTGCGTAAACGTAACAAAATAATTAGTAATGAATTAACAAAATAATTGATGTAGAACTGAAGATGTGAACCGTATTCGAAATCCGCGCATTTGAAAATAGATTAGAAAATAGACGCGAAAATGGACGCCAATTACGCTCATTAGCCGGTACCCCTCTACATGATACGCTAAGCCAAACAAAACGGTCGTTTCAGATTTCTATGTCACACAACAACCAATCAAAAGTACCGTTTCACTGTCGATTCACATTAGGTGAAGATTTACTTTGTCAATTGTACGGTTGGTGGCGCCACGCAACACGCTGATTTTTACTAGACAGCCGGACTAGTTGGTAGGCCGGGTTTACTAGTCCGCCGTAATCTTTACTAGTGTACGGACTAGCGGACTAGTGGGTAGTTCTACCCCTGATGACCTGTGTGTTTGTGTGAGTAGTGGAGCTGTCCAATGTGTAATAATGACCTGTGTGTTTGTGTGAATAGTGGAGCTGTCCAATGTGTAATAATGACCTGTGTGTTTGTGTGAATAGTGGAGCTGTCCAATGTGTAATAATGACCTGTGTGTTTGTATGAGTAGTGGACCTGTGCAATGTCCAATGTCAGGTATAGGCGATATTTGATAATTTGGCCACTTCACAGTGGCTATACTAGTTAAGGCATTAAATGTCACATGCTACTAAAACTGTACCCAGTGCACATCTCTGCCAATATGGTGATTGTGCCTTCTGCATCGCTGGTCCTTGTCTCTGGTCCTTTCTTCCTCATGAGTGACTCTGTATAAAGCGTACAACGACCCCTGTAAACTCACTTGTTTAAGCGAGCGTATTATTCTTGAACTGTGACTATCGTTTAATGTTGTCACTGGATTGAACTTCTTAATGATAATTTGATTGAACTTTTGGTGCTACGTTTTTATGATTTTAGATTTTTAGTGCTATGGTTTATGTTTTATAATCTAGACTCTTAACTCTCTTTGTGTGCCACCTTTAGACAGGGTCACCTTGAACCATGGCGCTCTAAACGTGCTCTTATTGTTATTATTAAAACATTCCATTACTCCAATCCTGATATTTTAATGACGTCTTGAACACAATTAAAGATTGTTTTGTATATTTTGTTTTCCACAGATTCGGCCGGTGTATAGTGAGGATGGAACACACAACTTTGCTCCGACGAATCGCTGCCTCACTGATACTATCACTGACAGCTTCATCATCAATGCAGGCAACAAGGAGATCACATTCAACAGGTTCTCGGACATCCAGAGAGACAGACAGAGTCTCTTCTGGCAACTACCGCCCAAGTTGAGGGGAGATCAGGTAGGTGGGGTAGTGAAGTGTGTTGCAGGGAGAGGGGGTGTAGCCACACATAGATTTAGTGGTGATTTAACAAGATTTAACAAGATTTAACAAGATTTAACAAGATTGCCACCCAGAGAATTAACTCTAGGTGGCAGGTGGACAAGGAAGCCCTTTGGCTTATCGAGAGTCCGACCCTTTTATCTATGTGTATCCCGCCCGTCTGAGGTATGTGTCGATTTTATTTTTAAACATATTCACGCTACTAGCACCCACACAATCAGCAGGTAATCTGTTCCATTCATTTACAGTCCTTTGTGAAAATGAAAACTTTCTTATATCCAATCTACTCTGCTCCTTTGCCAATGTAAGTTCATGTCCTCTAGTCCTTCTATCTTTCTTAACTGAGAAAAAAATATTTCTATCAATATTTTCATAACCCTTCAATATTTTAAACACTTCTATCTGATCTCCTCTCAATCTCCTGGTCTCTAGTGTTGTTAAACCGCATTTTTTTAGGCGTATTTCGTAACTAAGATCCCTCAGTTTTGGTATCATTTTAGTTGCTCTCCTCTGCACTCTTTCTAGCATATCTATGTCCTTCCTGCGATATGGCCTCCACGCTTGAATACAATATTCTAAATGAGGCCTAACTATTGTTTTGTACAGCGGTATTATTAGCTCTTTTTCCTTATACGTTATGTTTCGCCTAATTAATCCAAGGATTTGATTTCCCTTTGAAGCTGCAATTCCGCACTGCTCTGAAACCTTCATATCAGCACTAATGGTTAACCCTAAGTCCTTTTCTTTTACAGTAGTACTTAGTACAGTACCCCCCATTGTATATTCTACTTCTTCGTTCCCATGTCCTGTGTGGAGGCATTTACATTTCCCAAAATTGAACAGCATTTGCCACTTTTCAGACCATTTGATCAACCTGTCAAGATCATCTTGTAAATGCTGTCTATCTCCATCACTTTTAATCCTTCTAAACACTTTTGTATCATCCGCAAATTTCAACACCTTGCTTATTATTTCATCATCCAAATCGTTGATATATATTAAGAATAATATAGGACCTAATACTGATCCCTGTGGTACCCCACTCAATACTGATTTCCAGTTTGAAGCCTCCCCATCAACTACTACACGTTGTCTTCTGTCAATCAACCATTGTTCTATCCAGTTTATTATACCATTTCCTATGCCATGGGCCTTTAGTTTAAGCAGTAATCTTTGATGTGGTACTTTGTCGAAAGCTTTTTGAAAATCTAAGTAGACGATATCTACTGGTGATCCCTCATCTACCCACTTAGTGATGTCTTCCAAAAAACATAACATATTTGTTAAGCATGACCTCGCTTTAAAAAAACCATGTTGAGATGGGTTTATCAAGTTTTGTTTAACAAGAAAATCCACCATGTGATCTTTAATTAGTCTTTCTAACAATTTACAAATCACTGATGTTAAACTCACTGGTCTATAGTTCTCTGACTTGTTTCTCGAACCTTTTTTGAATAACGGTATAATGTTTGCTTCTTTCCATTCTAAAGGAACCACTCCCTCTTCTAATGACAAGTTGAAAACTGTTGCAAGCGGTATGCTAATTTGTTCTACAATTTCCAATAGTAGTTTGGGTGGAATACCATCCACTCCAGGTGATTTATTATCCTTCATAGCCCTTATTTTCTTACCTACCATTTCCGGGGTTACAATTAATTGTCCTAAATAGTCTGAATCTGCCCCCTTGAACTTAGCCTCTGGTACTGGCAGTGAACTAATATCTTCCCTGGTAAACACTGAACTAAAGTACTCATTCAGGTCTTCTGCCATTAAGAATCCCTCTGATATTATATTTCCAGCACTATCTTCTAGAGGACCGACTTTATCTTGAACTTTCTGTTTGCTTCGAACATACGCATAAAACTCTTGCTGTCATGTTTTATATTACTAGCTAATTGTTGTTCATAGCTTCTCTTTGAATTTCTAATTTCAGCTGTAGCTTGGTTAAGTGCTTCTTTATAACTGTTGTAGTCTTCATCATTTCCAGTACATCTGTATGACTTCCACATCATTTGTTTGTACTTAATTTTTCTAATGGCTTCTTTCGATAAGTGTTTCTTTTTGGACCGTTTTCCTTGTTTTTTGAAGGGTACAAATTTATCGACTATGCACTTAATTTCACTCTTTAATACATTCCAGCATTCTGTTGCCGTCTTATTTTTCAGTGTGTTATTCCAGTCTATCTTTGCTAAATATTTCCTCATGTCCTTATACCTTCCTTTGTGGAAATTTCTCCTATACTGCTTTTTACTATTCCTTTCTGATTTTACTTTGATGATAAAATGTATCTGGTTGTGATCGCTACTCCCCAGTGGCTCACATATCTTGACATTGTCAACTAATTCATTCTGTGAGGACAAAACTATGTCTAACACATTCTCACCCCTGGTTGGTTCTAGCACATGTTGAGAAAGGAATGTATCTTGAACTAAAACTAAAAACTTGTGGTCCTCACTCCCCATACTCTGTAGAGATTTCCATTGTATATGCCCGTGGTTAAAATCCCCCATAATAATACAGTCCCGTTTGCTTACTTCCCTTATAGCGTTTTGTATTTTTTCATTCTCTTCTATGCTTATGTTTGGACTTCGATAAACTAACCCAACTGTTAACGTTGAGTTTCCTGTAACTATGTTACACCAAACAGCTTCTTCGCAATCTGCTTCTCTTTCTAATTTTATTTCATAAGCCTGAATAGATTCTTTAATATATAAAATAACTCCACCTCCCTTTCTTCCTATTCTATCTTTTCTAAACATTACATATCCTGTCAGTCCCAATTCAGCATCTGATATATCGGTGGTGGTCCAGGATTCGGTTATACCTATTATATGAGGGTCAATATCTTCTACCATAATGTTTAGTTCATTTCTTTTGTTTACTATACTCCTTGCATGATGTTTGTACTGTCTTTCTTAATTCTACTGATTATCTGAATTGTTCTTGGGATTTTAAGAATATTATTACCATGTTTATTACGATGGAATTAAAAAAACTGTTAGATGGGGTGAGCTCAATTTGCAGGTCTCTGTTGCAGAAGTAAGAAAGTGATGAAAGAACTGGTGATCTGGCAACTTAAGCATTGTGCCAAACTTACTAAAAACTACTTGAATCTGAATTCAGAATAACATTTCTTGATATTGAGCCGCCTGCAGGATGGGTATCAGTAGAGGTATATTGTAAGTGACTCACTGAAATGTCCTCCAAACAGAAAGATCAATAAAAAAATTGAGAAGGAAAGCTAAAGAAGTTAAACTGGGACTGTTGTGATCTGCCGCCATATGCCCTGCTGTGTTCTGTGCTGTGCTTGTAGGTTGCGTCCTATGGAGACTACCTCAAGTTCTACCTGTCCTATCAGGCAGCCGCTGATGAAGGACAAACCTTCGTGGATGTGGACATTGAGATCATGCTAAGTGGCAATGCAGATTTTATAAGAATTAACAAGATTATTGTCCAGAGCAAAAAACTCCAAGTGGCCAAGGAAGGGTTAGCAAGAGTCCAAAATGATGGTATCTGTGCGTAATTTACTCTTCTGAGATGTTTGTCGAATTTGTATTTATACATATTCATGCCGCTAGCATTTACACAGTCTGCAGATAATTTGTTCTATTCAATTATAGTTCTCTTTGAGATAGAATAATTTCTTAAATCTAATCTATGCTTTTCCATCACTAATATTACTTTGTGTCCTCTAGTCCT
This sequence comes from Paraescarpia echinospica, assembly GCA_020002185.1. Classification (NCBI taxonomy): domain Eukaryota; kingdom Metazoa; phylum Annelida; class Polychaeta; order Sabellida; family Siboglinidae; genus Paraescarpia; species Paraescarpia echinospica. Next base: position 62,387 of record JAHLWY010000540.1, read on the forward strand.
GCTAGTTTTCTTACCTGAGAAGAAATGCTAATTTAAATAGTCCAACTTGGTGGACTGCTGTTATTCGACTTGGTCCTGTGTTCTACTTCAGAGTGACGGCAACAGAGTCTACAAGTTGTTCCGACCACCAATGGAAGCTGATCAAACAAAGAAGGTTGAGATACTGCTCACAGAGCTACATTTGTTTCACTAATTTTCAAAGCACAACACGGTTTTAATGAATAATTGTTTAGTGAGTAATCAATTTTTTTATTGTGGAAATATAGATTGTCTTTTCCAAAGGTTCATATTAATGGTACATGTGTACATACTTTGTGGACTTGCACATTCAAGTAACCTGATATATGGTGTACATTATGTAAGAAAAGGGAAACGCAAACCTATTCAGGTTTCTACTACGCAACCAACCCTGTCCAACTAAATAACATTTATGGTCTTCTCTTGATATCAATGTTTTTTGTGTGCCATCCTCTTTCTCTCATGAGTCATACACATGTGTGTATGGCATCCCTCTTGGTCTTGTAAGTCATATAACTGTGTAGCATCCCTCTTGATCTCATAAGTCATATAACTGTGTGGCATCCCTCTTGATATCGTAAGTCATATAACTGTGTGGCATCCCTCTTGATATCGTAAGTCATATACATGTCTGGTTTTGTCATCCTCTTGATCTTATAACATCATTACATATGTGTGTGTCCATCTGTTTGTCTCTCTCTGTCTGTCTGTTGTCTCTGTCTGTCTGCCTGCCTGCCCGCCCGGCTGCCTGCCTGCCTGCCTGCCTGCCTGCCTGCCTGCCTGCCTGCCTGCCTGCCTGCCTGCCTGCCTGCCTGCCTGCTTTCCTGCCAGTCTGTCTCTCTGCCTGTCTGTCTGCCTGCCTGCCCACCCGCCTGCCATCCCTCGTGATCTTATAAGTCATGTATTTGTCTGTGCCATCCTCTTGATCTCATAAGTCATACATGTGTGCGTGAAGGAGTCATTCCAACAACTGGATGGCACCCGACCCTCGAGGGAGACGTTCCTGGCCAACATTGAGGCGATCTTGGTGCGGGCAACCTACCACACTTATTTATTTATTTACAACATAGCAACGTAACATACAGTAACACAGACATGTCATACAAATGGAAATGTGTTACATTGCATGGATGTCACTTGGCTAACAGCCGTCTTCCAGTGACACCATTTGATTATCATTACTCTATGATTGCAATCATAACAATCATCTAAATCATGTTAAACAACTCACTCAAATTCATCACCAGTCCACCTCCGTACTATCTGTTGCTGTTGATATATGACAATGAACCGAGAAGTTTGATCCATTGAAATATATGTAAGTGAATAGAGAGGCGATCCAAACATTTGTACACTGTCATGATGTCCAGCTCCATCCGGGACGTCACCATGGACACTGCCATCCCCTTCAACACTGGACAGGAAGTGGCGTAAATACTGCAAATGTCCCCCCGGCTACACCGACCTCTTGTGTCAGGTAATTGACCTAGCCATCATGTCACCGGTTGCCTTAGCAAAAGTTCCATCAAGTCATCATAAAACAGATACCAAACATGTATTTTTTTGAAATTTATTACGTAAGGCAAAGTTTATAAATGACAGATTTATTTGTGAGTTGTCATGCAGCAATGGTGATGTAATTCACGTATTTCATTATTATTAACATTGGTGGCAAAGATAATGCTTGACAGACGTCACACGCAAAATGTTGATTGTCACATTGGCAAAATGCGACATCTTGGATACATCAATTGTGTTCTCTGAGAACCATGAACTATTGGCGTCAGAGGCCTTGTTTGACCACAACACTAGTGGACCAACTGCAAGGACAGTTGCTGCTTTAATTTAATGAACAAATATTCTGTTCTTAACTTAATGGAGTCCATGTTTCTTTTTGTAAACGTCAAATTGTGCCAAAAGGCTGGCACTTAACCCATAAAATAAACATCATCCATTTGGTCATCTAATATCTGTATTGGACTTGTGTTGTTGATTGCCTAAAACACATATATATTCTGTTTTAGGCAGGGTTGGCACGTTGCTGGGAAAAACTGGTTTTAGACAGGGCAGCGGGAAATACCTGGTATATACCGGTATTTACCAGTAATATCTGGGAATAACTCATAAAACAGGAATAAGTCCATAACTGAGATTAACATTTGTTAGTTCCTGTAACTAAATCTAGTCCAGATGAAAAAGTAATCAATATTAAGAACAAATACTGGTTACCAGTCCAGACCTAATCCTTGTGTTTGTGTCAGTGCCAGGAAATCCATGACATGAAAGAGTAAAATATTCAGTTAGTAAGTAAGTGTCATTGTCATTCTGACAAGGGACAGTGCCAAGTGCTGCTGTCTGGGTCTTCTTCTGAAGAAGTCTAGTGATGAACTCGTATAGCCTGTACTAGTATTGTCTCATATTGTCAGGTGTCAGTTTGCAATCTGGTTAAAGAACAAAGAAATGTTGAGCTTTGGACATAGGCAGGTACGTATCAGGGTCCATACACAATGACAGATACCAAATTCAAGGCTTTTTAATAGAGAATGAACTTGTACCAGACTATTGACGGCAACCCACAGCTGGTCAACAAAAGGTGGAGTGACATGAAAATGGTAATCAATAACACACAGTAACACCCATATCCATTAAAAAGTGATTGGTCATGGAAGATCAGTTTGAAAGAACAGGAAGCCCTGCATCATAGAAAGGGTCCATGGGACCATGGGCAACTGTTGTGCAATATATGCTGATGGGTAGCAGAAGTGCTCCCCTGCCAGAGTGGGGAGAGGGAGCTACAGATAGTACTGATGAACTAAAGCACCAGGGTCAGTGGGCAACTGTAGCCAACATCAGTGCCATGGGTTATGTAATATAAGCTGATGGGTAGCAGAAGTGCTCCCCTGCCAGAGTGGGGAGAGGGAGCTACAGATAGTACTGATGAACTAAAGCACCAGGGTCAGGGAGCAACTGTAGCCAACAGCAGTGCCATGGGTTATACAATATAAGCTGATGGGTAGCAGAAGTGCTCCCCTGCCAGAGTGGGGAGAGGGAGCTACAGATAGTACTGATGAACTAAAGCACCAGGGTCAGGGGGCAACTGTAGCCAACAGCAGTGCCATGGGTTATACAATATATGCTGATGGGTAGCAGAAGTGCTCCCCTGCCAGAGTGGGGAGAGGGAGCTACAGATAGTACTGATGAACTAAAGCACCAGGGTCAGGGGGCAACTGTAGCCAACAGCAGTGCCATGGGTTATACAATATAAGCTGATGGGTAGCAGAAGTGCTCCCCTGCCAGAGTGGGAGAGGGAGCTACAGATAGTACTGATGAACTAAAGCACCAGGGTCAGGGGTCAACAGCCAACATCAGTGCCATGGGTTATACAATATATGCTGATGGGTAGCAGAAGTGCTCCTAGCACTCAAGTGCTCCCCTGGGAGCAGAAGTAGAGTGAGAGGGAGCTACAGATAGTACTGATGAACTAAAGCACCAGGGTCAGTGGGCAACTGTAGCCAACAGCAGTGCCATGGGTTATACAATATAAGCTGATGGGTAGCAGAAGTGCTCCCCTGCCAGAGTGGGAGAGGGAGCTACAGATAGTACTGATGAACTAAAGCACCAGGGTCAGGGGTCAACTGTAGCCAACATCAGTGCCATGGGTTATACAATATATGCTGATGGGTAGCAGAAGTGCTCCCCTGCCAGAGTGGGGAGAGGGAGCTACAGATAGTACTGATGAACTAAAGCACCAGGGTCAGGGGTCAACTGTAGCCAACAGCAGTGCCATGGGTTATACAATATAAGCTGATGGGTAGCAGAAGTGCTCCCCTGCCAGAGTGGGGAGAGGGAGCTACAGATAGTACTGATGAACTAAAGCACCAGGGTCAGTGGGCAACTGTAGCCAACAGCAGTGCCATGGGTTATACAATATAAGCTGATGGGTAGCAGAAGTGCTCCCCTGCCAGAGTGGTGAGAGGGAGCTACAGATAGTACTGATGAACTAAAGCACCAGGGTCAGGGGTCAACTGTAGCCAACATCAGTGCCATGGGTTATACAATATATGCTGATGGGTAGCAGAAGTGCTCCCCTGCCAGAGTGGGGAGAGGGAGCTACAGATAGTACTAATGAACTAAAGCACCAGGGTCAGGGGTCAACTGTAGCCAACATCAGTGCCATGGGTTATACAATATATGCTGATGGGTAGCAGAAGTGCTCCCCTGCCAGAGTGGGGAGAGGGAGCTACAGATAGTACTAATGAACTAAAGCACCAGGGTCAGGGGTCAACTGTAGCCAACATCAGTGCCGTGGGTTATACAATATATGCTGATGGGTATCAGAAGTGCTCCCCTGCCAGAGAGGGGAGAGGGAGCTACAGATAGTACTGATGAACTAAAGCACCAGGGTCAGGGGTCAACTGTAGCCAACATCAGTGCCGTGGGTTATACAATATATGCTGATGGGTATCAGAAGTGCTCCCCTGCCAGAGAGGGGAGAGGGAGCTACAGATAGTACTGATGGGTAGCAGAAGTGCTCCCCTGCCAGAGTGGGGAGAGGGAGCTACAGATAGTACTGATGAACTAAAGCACCAGGGTCAGGGGTCAACTGTAGCCAACATCAGTGCCGTGGGTTATACAATATAAGCTGATGGGTAGCAGAAGTGCTCCCCTGCCAGAGAGGGGAGAGGGAGCTACAGATAGTACTGATGAACTAAAGCACCAGGGTCCGGGGTCAACTGTAGCCAACATCAGTGCCGTGGGTTATACAATATATGCTGATGGGTAGCAGAAGTGCTCCCCTGCCAGAGTGGGGAGAGGGAGCTACAGATAGTACTGATGAACTAAAGCACCAGGGTCAGGGGTCAACTGTAGCCAACATCAGTGCCGTGGGTTATACAATATATGCTGATGGGTATCAGAAGTGCTCCCCTGCCAGAGAGGGGAGAGGGAGCTACAGATAGTACTGATGAACTAAAGCACCAGGGTCAGGGGTCAACTGTAGCCAACATCAGTGCCGTGGGTTATACAATATATGCTAATGGGTATCAGAAGTGCTCCCCTGCCAGAGTGGGGAGAGGGAGCTACA
>JAHLWY010000541.1:0-27707 GCA_020002185.1 Paraescarpia echinospica
CTGTATTACCAGGACTAAATTGTACACTTTACATGTACAGAAATCATTTGGTACTGTCTTTGGGTGACCTTAATTGTGAGATGACTGTATTAGCAGGACTAACTTCTACACGTTACTGCAGAAATAATTTCAGACTGTACAAAGGTGAACTTCATTGTGAGGTCACTGTATTAGCTAGACTAACTTCTGCACTTTACTGGTATGGAAATAATTTGATACTGTCCCAGTGTGACCTTAATTAGCAGGACTAACTTCTATGCTTCATTGTTATAGAACAATTTTGTAATGTTCCAAGGTGATTTCAATTATGAAGTGACTATATTAGAGGACTAACATCCACATTTTACTTGTGCAGAAATAATTTTGTACTGTCTTGGTAATGGTCAGGTGAATGTATTAGCAGGATCTATTTCTACACTTTACTGGTACAGAAATAATAAGGCACTGTACCATAGTGACCTTAATTGTGAGGTAACTGTATTACCAAGACTAAATTCTACACTTTAATTGTACAGATATAATGAGTGATTGTACCAAGGTGACCTTAATAGTCAAGTGACTGTATTAGCAGAATTAATTTCTACACTTTACAGGTACATCAATAATTTTGGACTCTCCCAGTGCGACCTTAATTATGAGGTGATTGTATTAGCAGGACTAACTTCTACACCTTACTGGTGCAAAAACAATTTCGGACACTCCCAGGGTGACCTTAATTATGAGGTGACTCTATTAGCAGGAATATCCTTCTACATTTTACTGGTGTAGAAATAATTTCAGACTACCAAGGTGACCTTAATTGTGAGGTAACTGTATTACCAGGACTAAATTCTACACTTTACATGTACAGAAATCATTTGGTACTGTCTTTGGGTGACCGTTATTGTGAGATGACTGTATTAGCAGGACTAACTTCTACATTTTACTGGTACAGAAATAATTTGGGACTGTACCATGGTGACCTTAATGAATAGTACTAACATCTACACGTTACTGCTACAGAAATAATTACAGACTGTACCAAGGTGACCTTCATTGTGAGGTCACTGTATTCGCTAGACTAACTTCTTTACTTTATTCGTACAGAAATCATCTGGGACTGTCCCAGGGTGACCTTAATTAACAGGACTAACTCCTATGCTTTAGTGATACAGACATATTTTGGGACTGTTCCAGGGTGACTTTAATTGTGAGGTGACTGTATTAGCTGGACTAACTTCCACACTTTACTGGTGCAAAAATAATTTGGAACTCCCAGGGTGACCTTAGTTAGCAGGATTATCTTCTACGCTTGATTGTTATACAAAAATTGGGAATGTTCCAGGGTGATTTTAATTGTGAGATGACAGTATTAGCAGGAATAACATCCACACTTTACTTGAGCAGAAATAATTTTGTTCTGTCCTAGGGTGACCTTACTTGGGAGGTGACTGTATTAGCAGGGCCAATTTCTACACTTTACTAGTACAGAAATAATGTAGGACTGTACCAAGGTGACCTTAATTGTGAGGTGACTGTATTAACACGACTAACTTCTACACTTTATTGGTACACAAATTATTTAGTACTGTCTTTGGGTGACCTTAATTATGAGGTGACTGTAGTAGCAGTAATAACTTCTACTCTTAACTGGTACAGAAATAATGAGGGACTGTTACAAGGTGACCTTAATTGTAATGTGACTATATTAGCAGGACTAACTTCTACACATTACTGGTACAGAAATAATGTGGGATTGTACCAAAATGACCTGATTTGTGAGGTGACTGTATCAGCAGAACTAATTTCCTACACTCTACTGGTACAAAAATAATGTTGGACAGTACGAAGGTGACCTTAACTGTGAGATGACTGTATTAGTAGGGCTAACTTCTACATTTTGTTGTTACAGAAATAATTTCGGACTGTAATAGGGTGTCCTTAATAGTCAGGTGACTGTATTAGCAGGCCTAATTTCTACACTTTATTGGTCCAGAAGTTATTTCAGACTGTGCATTGGTAACCTTAATTGTGAGGTGACTATTAGAATGACTATCTTATACACTTTACTGGTACAGAAATAATGAGGGACTGTACGGAGGTGACCTTAATTGTGAGGTGACTGAATTAACGGGACTAACTTCTGCACTTTACTTGTACAGAAATCATTTGGTACTGTCCCAGTGTGACCTTAATTAGCAGGACTAACTTCTATGCTTTATTGTTATAGAACAATTTTGGAATGTTCCAGGGTGATTTTAATTGTGAGGTGACTATATTAGCAGTACTAACATCCACATTTTACTTGTGCAGAAATCATTTTATACTGTCTTGGTAATGGTCAGCTGAATGTATTATCAGGATCTATTTCTACACTTTACTGGTACAGAAATAATAAGGGACTGTACCAAGGTGACCTTAATTATGAGGTGACTGTATTAGCAGGACTAACTTCTACATTTTAATGGTATACACTTTACTGGTACAGAAATCATTTGTTTGTGTCCTAGGGTGAACTTAATTGTGAGGTGACTGTATTAGCAACACTAACTTCTACACTTTACTTGTACAGAAATAATGAGTGATTGTACCAACGTGACCTTAATTGTTAGGTGATTGTATTAGCAGGACTAACTTCTACACCTTACTGGTGCAAAAATAATTTTGGACACTCCCAGGGTGACCTTAATTATGAGGTGATGCTACTAGCTGGAGTATCCTTCTACATTTTACTGGTGTAGAAATAATTTCAGACTAGTAAGGTGACCTTAATTGTGAGGTAACTGTATTACCAGGACTAAATTGTACACTTTACATGTACAGAAATCATTTGGTACTGTCTTTGGGTGACCTTAATTGTGAGATGACTGTATTAGCAGGACTAACTTCTACACGTTACTGCTACAGAAATAATTTCAGACTGTACAAAGGTGAACTTCATTGTGAGGTCACTGTATTAGCTAGACTAACTTCTGCACTTTACTGGTACGGAAATAATTTGATACTGTCCCAGTGTGACCTTAATTAGCAGGACTAACTTCTATGCTTCATTGTTATAGAACAATTTTGTAATGTTCCAAGGTGATTTCAATTATGAAGTGACTATATTAGAGGACTAACATCCACATTTTACTTGTGCAGAAATAATTTTGTACTGTCTTGGTAATGGTCAGGTGAATGTATTAGCAGGATCTATTTCTACACTTTACTGGTACAGAAATAATAAGGCACTGTACCATAGTGACCTTAATTGTGAGGTAACTGTATTACCAAGACTAAATTCTACACTTTAATTGTACAGATATAATGAGTGATTGTACCAAGATGACCTTAATAGTCAAGTGACTGTATTAGCAGAATTAATTTCTACACTTTACAGGTACATCAATAATTTTGGACTCTCCCAGTGCGACCTTAATTATGAGGTGATTGTATTAGCAGGACTAACTTCTACACCTTACTGGTGCAAAAATAATTTCGGACACTCCCAGGGTGACCTTAATTATGAGGTGACTCTATTAGCAGGAATATCCTTCTACATTTTACTGGTGTAGAAATAATTTCAGACTACCAAGGTGACCTTAATTGTGAGGTAACTGTATTACCAGGACTAAATTCTACACTTTACATGTACAGAAATCATTTGGTACTGTCTTTGGGTGACCGTTATTGTGAGATGACTGTATTAGCAGGACTAACTTCTACATTTTATTGGTACAGAAATAATTTGGGACTGTACCATGGTGACCTTAATGAATAGTACTAACATCTACACGTTACTGCTACAGAAATAATTACAGACTGTACCAAGGTGACCTTCATTGTGAGGTCACTGTATTCGCTAGACTAACTTCTTTACTTTATTCGTACAGAAATCATCTGGGACTGTCCCAGGGTGACCTTAATTAACAGGACTAACTCCTATGCTTTAGTGATACAGACATATTTTGGGACTGTTCCAGGGTGACTTTAATTGTGAGGTGACTGTATTAGCTGGACTAACTTCCACACTTTACTGGTGCAAAAATAATTTGGAACTCCCAGGGTGACCTTAGTTAGCAGGATTATCTTCTACGCTTGATTGTTATACAAAAATTGGGAATGTTCCAGGGTGATTTTAATTGTGAGATGACAGTATTAGCAGGAATAACATCCACACTTTACTTGAGCAGAAATAATTTTGTTCTGTCCTAGGGTGACCTTACTTGGGAGGTGACTGTATTAGCAGGGCCAATTTCTACACTTTACTAGTACAGAAATAATGTAGGACTGTACCAAGGTGACCTTAATTGTGAGGTGACTGTATTAACACGACTAACTTCTACACTTTATTGGTACACAAATTATTTAGTACTGTCTTTGGGTGACCTTAATTATGAGGTGACTGTAGTAGCAGTAATAACTTCTACTCTTTACTGGTACAGAAATAATGAGGGACTGTTACAAGGTGACCTTAATTGTAATGTGACTATATTAGCAGGACTAACTTCTACACTTTACTTGTACAGAAATAATGTGGGACTGTTCCAAGGTGACCTTAACTGTGAGGTGATTGTATTAGCAGGACTAACTTCTATATTTTACTGGTACTGAAGTAATTTGTGACTGTACCAGGATGACCTTAATAGACAGGTGACTGTATTAGCAGGACTAATTTATACATTCTACTGGTACATAAATAATTTCAGCCTGTACCAAGGTGACCTTAATTGTGAGGTGACTATTAGCAGGACTAACTTCCACACTTTAGTAGTACAGAAATAATTTCAGACTGTACCACGGTGACCTTAATTGTGAGGTGACCTTAATTGTGAGGTGACTGTATTAGTAGGACTAACTTCTACACTCTACTGGTACATAAATAATTTGGTACTGTCCGTGGGTGACCTTTAGTTCTGAGGCAATAGCTCTAAACATCATTTTTCACAAAATGTAGAAACCATCTGTCATTACCCAGTTATACCATTTGCCACTGATAGAACATATGTAAGCCATCTTTAAAAGTTACATGCTCTGTTACTCCATATATTATTGGAATTTCTGTCATTGATATCATCTATATAATACAGGTATACTGGAAAAAATAAATTATTATAAAGCCTCATGAATTAAATAAAACTAAGTCGCCTTTATAATAAATGCAATAGACTTTTTGGACATACTTTTTAGTTCTGATGATCCATGCATGTGCATTAGATGGACATTGGTAGAAAATGCATTTCTCTGTCAGGAGAGGTTCGTGGACTTGATTCCCGAGTGACTGGTGCAGAAGGTAGACCAATAAACACACAGCAACAGATAAGTAACCTTAATTGTGAGGTGACTGTACTAGCAGTACTAACTTTCTACATTTTATTGTTACATAAATAATTTGGGACTCTCCCAGGGTGACCGTAATTATGAGGTGACTGTATTATCTGAACTAACTTCTACATTTTACTGGTACATAAATCTTTTGATACTGTGCTAGGGTGACCTTAATTGTGAGGCAATAACTCTATTCATAATTTTTCGCAAAATGTAGAAACCATGTGTCATTAACCACTTTTATCATTTGGCACTGATAGAACATGTGTAAGCCATCTTTAAAAGATACATGCTCCGTTACTTGATATATTATTTGAATATATGTCATTGATAGCATCTATATAATACAAATATACTGGAAAAAGTAAACTATTATCAAGCCTCAGGAATTAAGTAAAACTAAATCGCTTTTATAAAAAACGTTTTACACTTTTTGGACATACTTTTCAGATATGATGATCCATGCATGTGCATTAGATTGGCATTGATAGAAAATGCATTTCTGTTTCAGGAGAGGTTCTTTGTCTTGATTCCCAAGTGACTGGTGCAGAAGGTAGAACAACAAATACACAACAACAGATAAGTAACCTTAATTGTCAGGTGACTATATTAGCAGGACTAACTTCCACATTTTACTGCTGTAGAACTAATTTCAGACTACCAAGTTGACCTCATTTGTGAGGTGACCTTATTAGCACGACTAACTTCTACACCTTACTGGTGCAAAAATAATTTGGTACTCTCCTATGGTGACCTTAATTGTGAGGTGACTGTATTAGTAGGACTAATTTCTACATTTTACCTGTACAGAAATAATTTCGGACTGTACCAGGGTGTCTTTAATAGTCAGGTGACAGTTTTAGTAATACTAATTTCTACACTTTACTGGTACAGAAATAATGAGGGGCTGTACCAAGGTGACCTTAATTGTGAGGTGATTATATTAGCAGGACTAACTTTTTACACTTTACTGTTACATAAATAATTTGGGACACTCCTAAGGTGACCTTAATTATGAGGTGACTCTATTAGCAGGAGTATCCTACATTTTTGTGGTGTAGAAATGATTTCAGACTACCAAGGTGACCATAATTGTGAGGTGACCTTATTAGCAGGACTAGCATCTACACGTTACTGCTACAGAAATAATTTCAGACTGTAGCTAGGTTACCTTCATTGTGAGGTCACTGTATTAGCTAGAATAACTTCTTCACTTTATTGGTACAGAAATCATTTGGGAAATTCCCAGGGTGACCTTAGTTAACAGGTCTAACTTCTATGCTTTAGTGGTACAGACATATTTTGGGACTTTTCCAGGGTGACTTTAATTGTGAGGTGACTGTATTAGCAGGACTAACTTCTACATTTTAATGGTATAAACTTTACTGGTACAGAAATCATTTGTTTGTGTCCTAGGGTGAACTTAATTGTGAGGTGACTATATTAGCAGTACTAACATCCACATTTTACTTGTGCAGAAATCATTTTGTACTGTCTTGGTAATGGTCAGCTGAATGTATTATCAGGATCTATTTCTACACTTTACTGGTACAGAAATAATAAGGGACTGTACCAAGGTGACCTTAATTATGAGGTGACTGTATTAGCAGGACTAACTTCTACACCTTACTGGTGCAAAAATAATTTTGGACACTGCCAGGGTGACCTTAATTATGAGGTGATTCTACTAGCAGGAGTATCCTTCTATATTTTACTGGTGTAGAAATAATTTCAGACTACCAAGGTGACCTTAATTGTGAGGTAACTGTATTACCAGGATTAAATTCTAACTTTACATGTACAGAAATCATTTGGTACTGTCTTTGGGTGACCTTAATTGTGAGATGACTGTATTAGCAGGACTAACTTCTACACGTTACTGCTACAGAAATAATTTCAGACTGTACAAAGGTGACCTTCATTGTGAGGTCACTGTATTAGCTAGACTAACTTCTGCACTTTACTGGTACAGAAATAATTTGATACTGTCCCAGTGTGACCTTAATTAGCAGGACTAACTTCTATGCTTCATTGTTATAGAACAATTTTTAATGTTCCAGGGTGATTTCAATTATGAGGTGACTATATTAGAGGACTAACATCCACATTTTACTTGTGCAGAAATAATTTTGTACTGTCTTGGTAATGGTCAGGTGAATGTATTAGCAGGACCTATTTCTACACTTTACTGGTACAGAAATAATAAGGGACTGTACCAAGGTGACCTTAATTATGAGGTGACTGTATTAGCAGGACTAACTTCTACATTTTAATGGTATACACTTTACTGGTACACAAATCATTTAGTTCTGTCCTAGGGTGAACTTAATTGTGAGGTCACTGTATTAGCAGCACAAACTTCTACTCTTTACTTGTACAGAAATAATGAGTGATTGTACCAAGGTGACCTTAATTGTTCGGTAATTGTATTAGCAGGACTAACTGCTACATGTTACTGGTGCAAAAATAATTTGGTACTTTTCTAGGGTGACCTTTATTGTGAGGTGACTGTATCAGTAGGACTAATTTCTACATTTTACCTCTACACAAATAATTTCCGATTGTACCAGGGTGTCCTTAATAGTCTGGTGACTGTTTTGATAGTACTAATTTCTACACTTTACTGGTACAGAAATAATGAGGGACTGTTTCAAGGTGACCTTAATTGTGAGGTGACTATATTAGCAGGACTAACTTTCTACACTTTGCTGTTACATAAATAATTTGGGACACTCCCAGGGTGACCTTAATTATGAGGTGACTCTATTAGCAGCAGTATCCTTCTACATTTTACTGGTGTAGAAATAATTTAAGACTACCAAGGTGACCATAATTGTGAGGTGACCTTATTAGCAGGACTAACATCTACACGTTACTGCTACAGAAATAATTTCAGACTGTAGCAAGGTGACCTTCATTGTGAGGTCACTGTATTAGCTAGAATAACTTCTTCACTTTATTGGTACAGAAATCATTTGGGACTGTCCCAGTGTGACCTTAGTTAACAGGTCTAACTTCTATGCTTTAGTGGTACAGACATATTTTGGGACTTTTCCAGGGTGACTTTAATTGTGAGGTGACTATATTAGCAGGACTAACTTCCACACTTTACTGGTACAGAAATCATTTGGTACAGTCCTAGGATGACCTTAATTGTGAGGTGACTGTATTAGTAGGACTAACATCTACACTTTTCTTGTACAGAAATCATTTGGTACTGTCTTTGGGTGAACTTAATTGTGAGTTAACTGTATTAGCAGGACTAACTTCTACATTTTACTGGTACAGAAATAATATGGGACTGTACCATGTTGACCTTAATAGTCAAGTGACTGTATTAGCAGGATTAATTTCTACACTTTACTGGTATATAAATAATTTGGGAATCTCCAAGGGTGACCTTAATTATGAGGTGACTGTATTAGCAGGACTAACTTCTACACTTTACTGGTACAAAAATAATGTAGGATTGTACCAAGGTGTCTTTATTTGTGAGGTGACTGTATCATCAGGAATAACTTCCTCACCTTCCTGGTGCAGAAATAATTTGGTACTCTCTTAGGGTGACCTTAATTGTGAGGTGATTGTTTTACAAGGGATAAATTCTACACTTTATTATTACAGAAATAATGTGTCACTGTACCATGGTGACCTTAATTGTGAGGTAACTGTATTACCAAGACTAAATTCTACACTTTACATGTACAGAAATCATTTGTTTCTGTCTTTGGGTGACCTTAATTGTGATGTGACTGTATTAGCAGGACTAACTTCTACACTTTACTGGTACAGAAATAATGTGGGATTGTACCAAAGTGACCTGATTTGTGAGGTGACTGTATCAGCAGAACTAACTTCCTACACTCTACTGGTACAAAAATAATGTTGGACAGTACGAAGGTGACCTTAACTGTGAGATGACTGTATTAGTAGGGCTAACTTCTACATTTTGTTGTTACAGAAATAATTTCGGACTGTAATAGGGTGTCCTTAATAGTCAGGTGACTGTATTAGCAGGCCTAATTTCTACACTTTATTGGTCCAGAAGTAATTTCAGACTGTGCATTGGTAACCTTAATTGTGAGGTGACTATTAGAATGACTATCTTATACACTTTACTGGTACAGAAATAATGAGGGACTGTACGGAGGTGACCTTAATTGTGAGGTGACTGAATTAACGGGACTAACTTCTGCACTTTACTTGTACAGAAATCATTTGGTACTGTCCCAGTGTGACCTTAATTAGCAGGACTAACTTCTATGCTTTATTGTTATAGAACAATTTTTGAATGTTCCAGGGTGATTTTAATTGTGAGGTGACTATATTAGCAGTACTAACATCCACATTTTACTTGTGCAGAAATCATTTTATACTGTCTTGGTAATGGTCAGCTGAATGTATTATCAGGATCTATTTCTACACTTTACTGGTACAGAAATAATAAGGGACTGTACCAAGGTGACCTTAATTATGAGGTGACTGTATTAGCAGGACTAACTTCTACATTTTAATGGTATACACTTTACTGGTACAGAAATCATTTGTTTGTGTCCTAGGGTGAACTTAATTGTGAGGTGACTGTATTAGCAACACTAACTTCTACACTTTACTTGTACAGAAATAATGAGTGATTGTACCAAGGTGACCTTAATTGTTAGGTGATTGTATTAGCAGGACTAACTTCTACACCTTACTGGTGCAAAAATAATTTTGGACACTCCCAGGGTGACCTTAATTATGAGGTGATGCTACTAGCTGGAGTATCCTTCTACATTTTACTGGTGTAGAAATAATTTCAGACTAGTAAGGTGACCTTAATTGTGAGGTAACTGTATTACCAGGACTAAATTGTACACTTTACATGTACAGAAATCATTTGGTACTGTCTTTGGGTGACCTTAATTGTGAGATGACTGTATTAGCAGGACTAACTTCTACACGTTACTGCTACAGAAATAATTTCAGACTGTACAAAGGTGAACTTCATTGTGAGGTCACTGTATTAGCTAGACTAACTTCTGCACTTTACTGGTACGGAAATAATTTGATACTGTCCCAGTGTGACCTTAATTAGCATGACTAACTTCTATGCTTCATTGTTATAGAACAATTTTGTAATGTTCCAAGGTGATTTCAATTATGAGGTGACTATATTAGAGGACTAACATCCACATTTTACTTGTGCAGAAATAATTTTGTACTGTCTTGGTAATGGTCAGGTGAATGTATTAGCAGGATCTATTTCTACACTTTACTGGTACAGAAATAATAAGGCACTGTACCATAGTGACCTTAATTGTGAGGTAACTGTATTACCAAGACTAAATTCTACACTTTAATTGTACAGATATAATGAGTGATTGTACCAAGGTGACCTTAATAGTCAAGTGACTGTATTAGCAGAATTAATTTCTACACTTTACAGGTACATCAATAATTTTGGACTCTCCCAGTGCGACCTTAATTATGAGGTGATTGTATTAGCAGGACTAACTTCTACACCTTACTGGTGCAAAAATAATTTCGGACACTCCCAGGGTGACCTTAATTATGAGGTGACTCTATTAGCAGGAATATCCTTCTACATTTTACTGGTGTAGAAATAATTTCAGACTACCAAGGTGACCTTAATTGTGAGGTAACTGTATTACCAGGACTAAATTCTACACTTTACATGTACAGAAATCATTTGGTACTGTCTTTGGGTGACCGTTATTGTGAGATGACTGTATTAGCAGGACTAACTTCTACATTTTATTGGTACAGAAATAATTTGGGACTGTACCATGGTGACCTTAATGAATAGTACTAACATCTACACGTTACTGCTACAGAAATAATTACAGACTGTACCAAGGTGACCTTCATTGTGAGGTCACTGTATTCGCTAGACTAACTTCTTTACTTTATTCGTACAGAAATCATCTGGGACTGTCCCAGGGTGACCTTAATTAACAGGACTAACTCCTATGCTTTAGTGATACAGACATATTTTGGGACTGTTCCAGGGTGACTTTAATTGTGAGGTGACTGTATTAGCTGGACTAACTTCCACACTTTACTGGTGCAAAAATAATTTGGAACTCCCAGGGTGACCTTAGTTAGCAGGATTATCTTCTACGCTTGATTGTTATACAAAAATTGGGAATGTTCCAGGGTGATTTTAATTGTGAGATGACAGTATTAGCAGGAATAACATCCACACTTTACTTGAGCAGAAATAATTTTGTTCTGTCCTAGGGTGACCTTACTTGGGAGGTGACTGTATTAGCAGGGCCAATTTCTACACTTTACTAGTACAGAAATAATGTAGGACTGTACCAAGGTGACCTTAATTGTGAGGTGACTGTATTAACACGACTAACTTCTACACTTTATTGGTACACAAATTATTTAGTACTGTCTTTGGGTGACCTTAATTATGAGGTGACTGTAGTAGCAGTAATAACTTCTACTCTTAACTGGTACAGAAATAATGAGGGACTGTTACAAGGTGACCTTAATTGTAATGTGACTATATTAGCAGGACTAACTTCTACACATTACTGGTACAGAAATAATGTGGGATTGTACCAAAGTGACCTGATTTGTGAGGTGACTGTATCAGCAGAACTAATTTCCTACACTCTACTGGTACAAAAATAATGTTGGACAGTACGAAGGTGACCTTAACTGTGAGATGACTGTATTAGTAGGGCTAACTTCTACATTTTGTTGTTACAGAAATAATTTCGGACTGTAATAGGGTGTCCTTAATAGTCAGGTGACTGTATTAGTAGGCCTAATTTCTACACTTTATTGGTCCAGAAGTTATTTCAGACTGTGCATTGGTAACCTTAATTGTGAGGTGACTATTAGAATGACTATCTTATACACTTTACTGGTACAGAAATAATGAGGGACTGTACGGAGGTGACCTTAATTGTGAGGTGACTGAATTAACGGGACTAACTTCTGCACTTTACTTGTACAGAAATCATTTGGTACTGTCCCAGTGTGACCTTAATTAGCAGGACTAACTTCTATGCTTTATTGTTATAGAACAATTTTTGAATGTTCCAGGGTGATTTTAATTGTGAGGTGACTATATTAGCAGTACTAACATCCACATTTTACTTGTGCAGAAATCATTTTATACTGTCTTGGTAATGGTCAGCTGAATGTATTATCAGGATCTATTTCTACACTTTACTGGTACAGAAATAATAAGGGACTGTACCAAGGTGACCTTAATTATGAGGTGACTGTATTAGCAGGACTAACTTCTACATTTTAATGGTATACACTTTACTGGTACAGAAATCATTTGTTTGTGTCCTAGGGTGAACTTAATTGTGAGGTGACTGTATTAGCAACACTAACTTCTACACTTTACTTGTACAGAAATAATGAGTGATTGTACCAACGTGACCTTAATTGTTAGGTGATTGTATTAGCAGGACTAACTTCTACACCTTACTGGTGCAAAAATAATTTTGGACACTCCCAGGGTGACCTTAATTATGAGGTGATTCTACTAGCAGGAGTATCCTTCTACATTTTACTGGTGTAGAAATAATTTCAGACTAGTAAGGTGACCTTAATTGTGAGGTAACTGTATTACCAGGACTAAATTGTACACTTTACATGTACAGAAATCATTTGGTACTGTCTTTGGGTGACCTTAATTGTGAGATGACTGTATTAGCAGGACTAACTTCTACACGTTACTGCTACAGAAATAATTTCAGACTGTACAAAGGTGAACTTCATTGTGAGGTCACTGTATTAGCTAGACTAACTTCTGCACTTTACTGGTACGGAAATAATTTGATACTGTCCCAGTGTGACCTTAATTAGCAGGACTAACTTCTATGCTTCATTGTTATAGAACAATTTTGTAATGTTCCAAGGTGATTTCAATTATGAGGTGACTATATTAGAGGACTAACATCCACATTTTACTTGTGCAGAAATAATTTTGTACTGTCTTGGTAATGGTCAGGTGAATGTATTAGCAGGATCTATTTCTACACTTTACTGGTACAGAAATAATAAGGCACTGTACCATAGTGACCTTAATTGTGAGGTAACTGTATTACCAAGACTAAATTCTACACTTTAATTGTACAGATATAATGAGTGATTGTACCAAGATGACCTTAATAGTCAAGTGACTGTATTAGCAGAATTAATTTCTACACTTTACAGGTACATCAATAATTTTGGACTCTCCCAGTGCGACCTTAATTATGAGGTGATTGTATTAGCAGGACTAACTTCTACACCTTACTGGTGCAAAAATAATTTCGGACACTCCCAGGGTGACCTTAATTATGAGGTGACTCTATTAGCAGGAATATCCTTCTACATTTTACTGGTGTAGAAATAATTTCAGACTACCAAGGTGACCTTAATTGTGAGGTAACTGTATTACCAGGACTAAATTCTATACTTTACATATACAGAAATCATTTGGTACTGTCTTTGGGTGACCTTAATTGTGAGAAGACTGTATTAGCAGGACTAACTTCTACATTTTAATGGTACAGAAATCATTTGGTACTGTCTTTGGGTGAACTTAATTGTAAGGTAACTGTATTAGCAGGACTAACTTCTACATTTTACTGGTACAGAAATAATTTTGGACTGTACCATGGTGACCTTAATAGTCAAGTGACTGTATTAGCAGGATTAATTTCTACACTTTACTGGTACATAAATAATTTGGGATTCTCCCAAGGTGACCTTAATTATGAGGTGACTGTATTAGCAGGACTAACTTCTACACTTTACTGGTACAAAAATAATGTAGGATTGTACCAAGGTGTCTTTATTTGTGAGGTGACTGTATCATCATAAATAACTTCCTCACCTTTCTGGTGCAGAAATAATTTGGTACTCTCTTAGGGTGACCTTAATTGTGAGGTGATTTTTTTACAAGGGGTAAATTCTACACTTTATTATTACAGAAATAATGTGTCACTGTACCATGGTGACCTTAATTGTGAGGTAACTGTATTACCAAGACTAAATTCTACACTTTACATGTACAGAAATCATTTGTTTCTGTCTTTGGGTGACCTTAATTGTGATGTGACTGTATTAGCAGGACTAACTTCTACACTTTACTGGTACAGAAATAATGTGGGATTGTACCAAAGTGACCTGATTTGTGAGGTGACTGTATCAGCAGAACTAACTTCCTACACTCTACTGGTACAAAAATAATGTTGGACAGTACGAAGGTGACCTTAACTGTGAGATGACTGTATTAGTAGGGCTAACTTCTACATTTTGTTGTTACAGAAATAATTTCGGACTGTAATAGGGTGTCCTTAATAGTCAGGTGACTGTATTAGCAGGCCTAATTTCTACACTTTATTGGTCCAGAAGTAATTTCAGACTGTGCATTGGTAACCTTAATTGTGAGGTGACTATTAGAATGACTATCTTATACACTTTACTGGTACAGAAATAATGAGGGACTGTACGGAGGTGACCTTAATTGTGAGGTGACTGAATTAACGGGACTAACTTCTGCACTTGACTGGTACAGAAATCATTTGGTACTGTCCCAGTGTGACCTTAATTAGCAGGACTAACTTCTATGCTTTATTGTTATAGAACAATTTAGGAATGTTCCAGGTTGATTTTAATTGTGAGGTGACTGTATTAGCAGGACTAACATCCACATTTAACTTGTGTAGAAATCATTTTGTACTGTCTTTGTAATGGTCAGGTGAATGTATTATCAGGATCTATTTCTACACTTTACTGGTACATAAATAATAAGGCACTGTACCAAGGTGACCTTAATTATGAGGTGACTGTATTAGCAGGACTGACATCTACATTTTAATGGTATACACATTACTGGTACAGAATTAATTTGGTTGTGTCCTAGGGTGAACTTAATTGTGAGGTGACTGTATTAGCAGCACTAACTTCTACACTTTACTTGTACATATATAATGAGTGATTGTACCAAGGTGACCTTAATAGTCAAGTGACTGTATTAGCAGAATTAATTTCTACACTTTACTGGTACATAAATAATGTTGGACTCTCCCAGTGCGACCTTAATGATGAGGTGATTGTATTAGCAGGAATATCCTTCTACATTTTACTGGTGTAGAAATAATTTCAGACTACCAAAGTGACCTTAATTGTGAGGTAACTGTATTGCCAGGACTACATTCTACACTTTACATGTACAGAAATCATTTGGTACTGTCTTTGGGTGACCGTTATTGTGAGATGACTGTATTAACAGGACTAACTTCTACATTTTACTGGTACAGAAATAGTTTGGGACTGTACCATGGTGACCTTAATGAACAGTACTAACATCTGCACGTTACTGCTACAGAAATAATTACAGACTGTACCAAGGTGACCTTCATTGTGAGGTCACTGTATTCGCTAGACTAACTTCTTTACTTTATTTGTACAGAAATCATCTGGGACTGTCCCAGGGTGACCTTAATTAACAGGACTAATTCCTATGCTTTAGTGATACAGACATATTTTGGGACTGTTCCAGGGTGACTTTAATTGTGAGGTGACTGTATTAGCTGGACTAACTTCCACACTTTACTGGTGCAAAAATAATTTGGGACTCCCAGGGTGACATTTGTTAGCAGGATTAACTTCTATGCTTGATTGTTATACAAAAAATTGGGAATGTTCCAGGGTGATTTTAATTGTGAGGTGACAGTATTAGCAGGAATAACATCCACACTTTACTTGAGCAGAAATAACTTTGTTCTGTCCTAGGGTGACCTTACTTGGGAGGTGACTGTATTAGCAGGGCCAATTTCTACACTTTACTAGTACAGAAATAATGTGGGACTGTACCAAGGTGACCTTAATTGTGAGGTGACTGTATTAACACGACTAACTTATACACTTTATTGGTACACAAATTATTTAGTACTGTCTTTGGGTGACCTTAATTGTGAGGTGACTGTAGTAGCAGTAATAACTTCTACTCTTTACTGGTACAGAAATAATGAGGGACTGTTACAAG
Source organism: Paraescarpia echinospica (assembly GCA_020002185.1). Classification (NCBI taxonomy): domain Eukaryota; kingdom Metazoa; phylum Annelida; class Polychaeta; order Sabellida; family Siboglinidae; genus Paraescarpia; species Paraescarpia echinospica. The sequence goes on from JAHLWY010000541.1 coordinate 16,301, forward strand.
GTGGCCTTAATTGTAATGTGACTATATTAGCAGGACTAACTTCTACACTTTACTGGTACAGAAATAATGTGGGACTGTTCCAAGGTGACCTTAACTGTGAGGTGATTGTATTAGCAGGACTAACTTCTATATTTTACTGGTACTGAAGTAATTTGTGACTGTACCAGGATGACCTTAATAGACAGGTGACTGTATTAGCAGGACTAATTTCTACATTCTACTGGTACATAAATAATTTCAGCCTGTACCAAGGTAACCTTAATTGTGAGGTGACTCTATTAGCAGGACTAACTTCCATACTTTACTAGTACATAAATCATTTGGTACTGTCCGTGGGTGACCTTTAGTTATGAGGCAATAGCTCTAAACATAATTTTTCACAAAATGTAGAAACCATCTGTCATTACCCAGTTGTACCATTTGCCACTGATAGAACATATGTAAGCCATCTTTAAAAATTACATGCTCTGTTACTCCATATATTATTGGAATTTCTGTCATTGATATCATCTACATAATACAGGTATACTAGAAAAAATAAATTATTATAAAGCCTCATGAATTAAATAAAACTAAATCGCCTTTATAATAAATGCAATAGACTTTTTGGACATACTTTTTAGTTCTGATGATCCATGCATGTGCATTAGATGGACATTGGTAGAAAATGCATTTCTGTGTCAGGAGAGGTTCGTGGACTTGACTCCCGAGTGACTGGTGCAGAAGGTAGACCAAAAAATACACAGCAACAGATAAGTAACCTTAATTGTGAGGTGACTGTATTAGCAGTACTAACTTTCTACATTTTATTGTTACATAAATAATTTGGGACTCTCCCAGGGTGACCGTAATTATGAGGTGACTGTATTATCTGAACTAACTTCTACATTTTACTGGTACATAATTCTTTTGGTACTGTGCTAGGGTGACCTTAATTGTGAGGCAATAACTGTATTCATAATTTTTCGCAAAATGTAGAAACCATGTGTCATTAACCACTTTTATCATTTGCCACTGATAGAACATGTGTAAGCCATCTTTAAAAGATACATTCTCCATTACTTGATATATTATTTGAATATATGTCATTGATAGCATCTATATAATACAAATATACTGGAAAAAGTAAACTATTATCAAGCCTCAGGAATTAAGTAAAACTAAATCGCTTTTATAAAAAACGTTTTAGACTTTTTGGACATACTTTTCAGATATGATGATCCATGCATGTGCATTAGATTGGCATTGATAGAAAATGCATTTCTGTTTCAGGAGAGGTTCTTTGTCTTGATTCCCAAGTGACTGGTGCAGAAGGTAGAACAACAAGTACACAACAACAGATAAGTAACCTTAATTGTGAGGTGACTGTATTAGCAGGACTAACTTCCACATTTTACTGCTGTAGAACTAATTTCAGACTACCAAGGTGACCTCATTTGTGAGGTGACCTTATTAGCAGGACTAACTTCTACACCTTACTGGTGCAAAAATAATTTGGTACTCTCCTATGGTGACCTTAATTGTGAGGTGACTGTTTTACAAGGGGTAAATTATACACTTTATTATTACAGAAATAATGTGTCACTGTACCATAGTGACCTTAATTGTGAGGTAACTGTATTACCAAGACTAAATTCTACACTTTATATGTACAGAAATCATTTGTTTCTGTCTTTGGGTGACCTTAATTGTGATGTGACTGTATTAGCAGGACTAACTTCTACACTTTACTGGTACAGAAATAATGTGGGATTGTACCAAAGTGACCTGATTTGTGAGGTGACTGTATCAGCAGAACTAACTTCCTACACTCTACTGGTACAAAAATAATGTTGGACAGTACGAAGGTGACCTTAACTGTGAGATGACTGTATTAGTAGGGCTAACTTCTACATTTTGTTGTTACAGAAATAATTTCGGACTGTAATAGGGTGTCCTTAATAGTCAGGTGACTGTATTAGCAGGCCTAATTTCTACACTTTATTGGTACAGAAGTAATTTCAGACTGTGCATTGGTAACCTTAATTGTGAGGTGACTATTAGAATGACTATCTTATACACTTTACTGGTACAGAAATAATGAGGGACTGTACGGAGGTGACCTTAATTGTGAGGTGACTGAATTAACGGGACTAACTTCTGCACTTTACTTGTACAGAAATCATTTGGTACTGTCCCAGTGTGACCTTAATTAGCAGGACTAACTTCTATGCTTTATTGTTATAGAACAATTTTTGAATGTTCCAGGGTGATTTTAATTGTGAGGTGACTATATTAGCAGTACTAACATCCACATTTTACTTGTGCAGAAATCATTTTGTACTGTCTTGGTAATGGTCAGCTGAATGTATTATCAGGATCTATTTCTACACTTTACTGGTACAGAAATAATAAGGGACTGTACCAAGGTGACCTTAATTATGAGGTGACTGTATTAGCAGGACTAACTTCTACATTTTAATGGTATACACTTTACTGGTACAGAAATCATTTGTTTGTGTCCTAGGGTGAACTTAATTGTGAGGTGACTGTATTAGCAACACTAACTTCTACACTTTACTTGTACATAAATAATGAGTGATTGTACCAACGTGACCTTAATTGTTAGGTGATTGTATTAGCAGGACTAACTTCTACACCTTACTGGTGCAAAAATAATTTTGGACACTGCCAGGGTGACCTTAATTATGAGGTGATTCTACTAGCAGGAGTATCCTTCTATATTTTACTGGTGTAGAAATAATTTCAGACTACCAAGGTGACCTTAATTGTGAGGTAACTGTATTACCAGGATTAAATTCTAACTTTACATGTACAGAAATCATTTGGTACTGTCTTTGGGTGACCTTAATTGTGAGATGACTGTATTAGCAGGACTAACTTCTACACGTTACTGCTACAGAAATAATTTCAGACTGTACAAAGGTGACCTTCATTGTGAGGTCACTGTATTAGCTAGACTAACTTCTGCACTTTACTGGTACAGAAATAATTTGATACTGTCCCAGTGTGACCTTAATTAGCAGGACTAACTTCTATGCTTCATTGTTATAGAACAATTTTGTAATGTTCCAGGGTGATTTCAATTATGAGGTGACTATATTAGAGGACTAACATCCACATTTTACTTGTGTAGAAATAATTTTGTACTGTCTTGGTAATGGTCAGGTGAATGTATTAGCAGGACCTATTTCTACACTTTACTGGTACAGAAATAATAAGGGACTGTACCAAGGTGACCTTAATTATGAGGTGACTGTATTAGCAGGACTAACTTCTACATTTTAATGGTATACACTTTACTGGTACACAAATCATTTAGTTCTGTCCTAGGGTGAACTTAATTGTGAGGTCACTGTATTAGCAGCACAAACTTCTACTCTTTACTTGTACAGAAATAATGAGTGATTGTACCAAGGTGACCTTAATTGTTCGGTAATTGTATTAGCAGGACTAACTGCTACATGTTACTGGTGCAAAAATAATTTGGTACTTTTCTAGGGTGACCTTAATTGTGAGGTGACTGTATCAGTAGGACTAATTTCTACATTTTACCTCTACACAAATAATTTCCGATTGTACCAGGGTGTCCTTAATAGTCTGGTGACTGTTTTGATAGTACTAATTTCTACACTTTACTGGTACAGAAATAATGAGGGACTGTTTCAAGGTGACCTTAATTGTGAGGTGACTATATTAGCAGGACTAACTTTCTACACTTTGCTGTTACATAAATAATTTGGGACACTCCCAGGGTGACCTTAATTATGAGGTGACTCTATTAGCAGCAGTATCCTTCTACATTTTACTGGTGTAGAAATAATTTAAGACTACCAAGGTGACCATAATTGTGAGGTGACCTTATTAGCAGGACTAACATCTACACGTTACTGCTACAGAAATAATTTCAGACTGTAGCAAGGTGACCTTCATTGTGAGGTCACTGTATTAGCTAGAATAACTTCTTCACTTTATTGGTACAGAAATCATTTGGGACTGTCCCAGTGTGACCTTAGTTAACAGGTCTAACTTCTATGCTTTAGTGGTACAGACATATTTTGGGACTTTTCCAGGGTGACTTTAATTGTGAGGTGACTATATTAGCAGGACTAACTTCCACACTTTACTGGTACAGAAATCATTTGGTACAGTCCTAGGATGACCTTAATTGTGAGGTGACTGTATTAGTAGGACTAACATCTACACTTTTCTTGTACAGAAATCATTTGGTACTGTCTTTGGGTGAACTTAATTGTGAGGTAACTGTATTAGCAGGACTAACTTCTACATTTTACTGGTACAGAAATAATATGGGACTGTACCATGTTGACCTTAATAGTCAAGTGACTGTATTAGCAGGATTAATTTCTACACTTTACTGGTATATAAATAATTTGGGAATCTCCCAAGGGTGACCTTAATTATGAGGTGACTGTATTAGCAGGACTAACTTCTACACTTTACTGGTACAAAAATAATGTAGGATTGTACCAAGGTGTCTTTATTTGTGAGGTGACTGTATCATCAGGAATAACTTCCTCACCTTCCTGGTGCAGAAATAATTTGGTACTCTCTTAGGGTGACCTTAATTGTGAGGTGATTGTTTTACAAGGGATAAATTCTACACTTTATTATTACAGAAATAATGTGTCACTGTACCATGGTGACCTTAATTGTGAGGTAACTGTATTACCAAGACTAAATTCTACACTTTACATGTACAGAAATCATTTGTTTCTGTCTTTGGGTGACCTTAATTGTGATGTGACTGTATTAGCAGGACTAACTTCTACACTTTACTGGTACAGAAATAATGTGGGATTGTACCAAAGTGACCTGATTTGTGAGGTGACTGTATCAGCAGAACTAATTTCCTACACTCTACTGGTACAAAAATAATGTTGGACAGTACGAAGGTGACCTTAACTGTGAGATGACTGTATTAGTAGGGCTAACTTCTACATTTTGTTGTTACAGAAATAATTTCGGACTGTAATAGGGTGTCCTTAATAGTCAGGTGACTGTATTAGCAGGCCTAATTTCTACACTTTATTGGTCCAGAAGTTATTTCAGACTGTGCATTGGTAACCTTAATTGTGAGGTGACTATTAGAATGACTATCTTGTACACTTTACTGGTACAGAAATAATGAGGGACTGTACGGAGGTGACCTTAATTGTGAGGTGACTGAATTAACGGGACTAACTTCTGCACTTTACTTGTACAGAAATCATTTGGTACTGTCCCAGTGTGACCTTAATTAGCAGGACTAACTTCTATGCTTTATTGTTATAGAACAATTTTTGAATGTTCCAGGGTGATTTTAATTGTGAGGTGACTATATTAGCAGTACTAACATCCACATTTTACTTGTGCAGAAATCATTTTATACTGTCTTGGTAATGGTCAGCTGAATGTATTATCAGGATCTATTTCTACACTTTACTGGTACAGAAATAATAAGGGACTGTACCAAGGTGATCTTAATTATGAGGTGACTGTATTAGCAGGACTAACTTCTACATTTTAATGGTATACACTTTACTGGTACACAAATCATTTAGTTCTGTCCTAGGGTGAACTTAATTGTGAGGTCACTGTATTAGCAGCACTAACTTCTACTCTTTACTTGTACAGAAATAATGAGTGATTGTACCAAGGTGACCTTAATTGTTCGGTAATTGTATTAGCAGGACTAAGTGCTACATGTTACTGGTGCAAAAATAATTTGGTACTTTTCTAGGGTGACCTTAATTGTGAGGTGACTGTATCAGTAGGACTAATTTCTACATTTTACCTCTACACAAATAATTTCCGATTGTACCAGGGTGTCCTTAATAGTCTGGTGACTGTTTTGATAGTATTAATTTCTACACTTTACTGGTACAGAAATAATGAGGGACTGTTTCAAGGTGACCTTAATTGTGAGGTGACTATATTAGCAGGACTAACTTTCTACACTTTGCTGTTACATAAATAATTTGGGACACTTCCAGGGTGACCTTAATTATGAGGTGACTCTATTAGCAGCAGTATCCTTCTACATTTTACTGTTGTAGAAATAATTTAAGACTACCAAGGTGACCATAATTGTGAGGTGACCTTATTAGCAGGACTAACATCTACACGTTACTGCTACAGAAATAATTTCAGACTGTAGCAAGGTGACCTTCATTGTGAGGTCACTGTATTAGCTAGAATAACTTCTTCACTTTATTGGTACAGAAATCATTTGGGACTGTCCCAGTGTGACCTTAGTTAACAGGTCTAACTTCTATGCTTTAGTGGTACAGACATATTTTGGGACTTTTCCAGGGTGACTTTAATTGTGAGGTGACTATATTAGCAGGACTACCTTCCACACTTTACTGGTACAGAAATCATTTGGTACAGTCCTAGGATGACCTTAATTGTGAGGTGACTGTATTAGTAGGAATAACATCTACACTTTTCTTGTACAGTCTTTGGGTGAACTTAATTGTGAGGTAACTGTATTAGCAGGACTAACTTCTACATTTTACTGGTACAGAAATAATATGGGACTGTACCATGTTGACCTTAATAGTCAAGTGACTGTATTAGCAGGATTAATTTCTACACTTTACTGGTATATAAATAATTTGGGAATCTCCCAGGGTGACCTTAATTATGAGGTGACTGTATTAGCAGGACTAACTTCTACACTTTACTGGTACAAAAATAATGTAGGATTGTACCAAGGTGTCTTTATTTGTGAGGTGACTGTATCATCAGGAATAACTTCCTCACCTTCCTGGTGCAGAAATAATTTGGTACTCTCTTAGGGTGACCTTAATTGTGAGGTGATTGTTTTACAAGGGATAAATTCTACACTTCATTATTACAGAAATAATGTGTCACTGTACCATGGTGACCTTAATTGTGAGGTAACTGTATTACCAAGACTAAATTCTACACTTTACATGTACATAAATCATTTGTTTCTGTCTTTGGGTGACCTTAATTGTGATGTGACTGTATTAGCAGGACTAACTTCTACACTTTACTGGTACAGAAATAATGTGGGATTGTACCAAAGTGACCTGATTTGTGAGGTGACTGTATCAGCAGAACTAACTTCCTACACTCTACTGTTACAAAAATAATGTGGGACAGTACGAAGGTGACCTCAACTGTGAGATGACTTTATTAGTATGGCTAACTTCTACATTTTGTTGTTACAGAAATAATTTCGGAGGGTACCAAGGTGTCCTTAATAGTCAGGTGACTGTATTAGCAGGCCTAATTTCTACACTTTACTGGTACAGAAATAATTTAAGACTGTACCAAGGTGACCTTCATTGTGATGTCACTGTATTAGCTAGACTAACTTCTTCACTTTATTGGTACAGAAATCATTTGGGACTGTCCCAGGGTGACCTTAGTTAACAGGACTAACTTCTATGCTTTATTGTTATACAAAAATTTAGGAATATTCCAGGGTGATTTTAATTGTGAGGTGACTATATTAGAGGACTAACATCCACATTTTACTTCTGCAGAAATCATTTTATATTGTCTTTGTAATGGTCAGGTGAATGTATTAGCAGGACCTATTTCTACACTTTACTGGTACAGAAATAATAAGGGACTGTACCAAGGTGACCTTAATTATGAGGTGACTGTATTAGCAGGACTAACTTCTACATTTTAATGGTATACACTTTACTGGTACAGAAATCATTTGTTTGTGTCCTAGGGTGAACTTAATTGTGAGGTGACTGTATTAGCAACACTAACTTCTACACTTTACTTGTACAGAAATAATGAGTGATTGTACCAACGTGACCTTAATTGTTAGGTGATTGTATTAGCAGGACTAACTTCTACACCTTACTGGTGCAAAAATAATGTTGGACACTCCCAGGGTGACCTTAATTATGAGGTGATTCTACTAGCAGGAGTATCCTTCTACATTTTACTGGTGTAGAAATAATTTCAGGGGGGGAGTTGGGTCACTGACTGCTTCTAGTGTGCACTAGAAGCAGTCACTATAATCATCAAAGCTAATTACATCTACTGACAGCAGGCCAGTGACAATTACCTCAGGTATGCATAAAATAATACCCAATAAAACAAAGTTAATTGAAAGTTAATTGACATTTTAAAAATTAAATTACATTATAGTAACCTCTTCCAGAAAAGTTAATTAATTAAATTAATGTGTGTCTCTTGAAAAAGTTTATTAATTAAATTAAGTTAATTGAGTTAATTTAATTAACAAATTAACAACTTAAATTAACTCATGCCTGGTCGAGATGGTGTTCGTTTGAACAGGTCTGCCAGGAAGTAAATTATAATGTCCTTTGAGCAATCCTAGGGACTGATTTCTGAGCTATATAAGAACATACATTTACTTTTTCACATTCTTACTACTAGTTTAACAAAGATCAACACAAGCAGGGCTGCAGTGAGAATATTGTAGGAGCAAATGACTGATATATAGAATTAATATTGGCCATCTACACTTCTACAGCTGCTTTACCAAGGGACAACTTATGTTAACTGGACAGTTGCCCAGTGGACAGTTGCCCAGTGGTCAAATGAAAAAAACGTTCATCGAGGTAATATATAAACAGAATTATTAAATGACAAGATTAGCAAAGTTGGGGCGGTAATTTTTCTCCAACCGGCCTCCTGTAGCTGAGGCGTTCAAGCAATATCCCTTTTATAGATGTGTTTTTTAGTGTCTGTATATATATATTATCTAATTTCAGTAAGCAAGTTATAATTACTTGTAATTATGTTTTCAAAGACCCTTTTCCTTTGCGTTAATTCACAACATTTTGTGTTTTTTTGCAATGTTCTGTTTATTTTTATACATGTTACCCTCACAACATAATTTTGTACCATCATAATTATTTCTGATGACCTACGTATCAAGAATTCAAATGAATGATGAACAATTATGATCCACCTTGTCTTTTTGGGTTTACCCACCTAGCTGATGTCACACTTCCAGTATTATACTGCCTAATTGCATATATATTGATGTCACCTGTTTATAGGTTAAAGAACTTTGAACAGGAGGGCTTTTGACTGTTTTCTAGTTAAGGATGGAGGGCTTTTACCTTATGACCGGCATCTCACCCCACAAGGTCTCTTGACCGGAGGGCTTTTGACAAAGAGGCTTTAGACTGGGAGGTTGTTTGACTGTATCCCGATATATGCAGATGATCTACTTCATATAGCTCCTTCTGCCAAAGGACATCAAGCATTACTTGACATGTATATGATAAATTAATGTTACATATATGGATATGAGGTATAACGACATAACATTCAATATATTGTCAATAAACCCTGGTCATGAACTAGCTTTGACTCGAGAAATGCAATATCTTATGGAAATGACCTTTGGAGAAAAGATGTTAAACTTTGCCACCTCATGTAAATATCTTGGATATGTCAGTTGTAACATTAGTCTTATCAGAAGAGGCTGACATTCAAGCCAAAGTGAGACTTCTGTAGAGTAACATGTGTCAAAGATTTTACTTTTGCTTAACAGCGATTCTATTTTAGTAATTAATAATATTTGTTATCTGCATGTGTGCTTTATGGGTAAGTTGTAGAAAAGCAAATAGCAATTTGTCATTGCTTATAACAACTACAAAATGCTCATCCTTCGGGCGGTGCTTCATTCACATAGACACAGAGAGACAGTTTCCCCGAGAGTTTTTAAATGATGTTCATCATAGCGTAATTCACAATGCATGTTACTTATAACGTGTTCAACTGATCGGATGACCAATCGCTTGGATTGGAACCACCTTTATTAATCAATTTAGGTCTGTCTAACATCTAGTACAAAACCTATCATCAATACAAAACCCGTTATCAATGGGGGAATTTTGAAAAGAAATAATTCATTATAGGTGTTACTTTTCTTCCAAGATGTCGTAGATTAGTCCCTGAAAGTTTGGCATCCTAGGTTGCAAGACATCTAAAATGAAGACGTTAACATACACGCATGCACATGTGTGCACACTAGTTCGATTATAGTTAGATTCCTACAGGATATGAAACAGACTGTCTTAGATGTAGTGCTAGCCACATATTTGATGGTAAACCATGTTTGATACTGCTAATGTTAACTTGTGCAAGGCCTGCATGTGTCATCAGAAAGGCTAGCTTGAATTTAATGACTACCAGTAGGATTGGCAAGAGTCAGTGAATCCCATTATACAGAACAATGCAATTAGCAACATGCACTGTGTAAATTGCAGCATCAATGGATTACCTATATATTTTAAATTTACTGTTTTTATCTATGTATTTATTATTTTGATGTCTGAACTAAAAAAACTAGTATTATGTTATTAATATAGGCTGTAAAAATGTGGATCATAGCTCCTTTTTAGTGAGCCTGAAAGTGTGGGGTTTGTTTAGATGTTTTTGGTGAACGTTAAGGGGGTGCAGTAGGTTTTCTTAATGAAGGGACGGTATGCGACCACCGCTTCCCACATTGAAAAATCTGATACATTTTCCAAACTTATTAATAAAACATAGCGAGCAAGTAAAATGTATATATGTGACCTCCAACAGCGAACAGGTGTCATATGAAATATAAACCTATTCTGCATTCGAGCCAAACTAGCTGTCTATGTCATATCCCATCAGTTTTATGATTTTGGCAGAAATGCCTACCTTGTAGTCTGTTTCAGTGTTCAGCATATTTTCATCGACAAATAATCTAAACTAATAAAATACTACAAGTACATACATGTAATACTGACATTGAGCATTGAGTTTGCTCATACCTGAATTTTTAAGTGTCTTTCTCAAAACTGTTTTAAAGTTTACTTAATTTTGAACAATCATAAAAAATACTGAAGATATTTAAACAAACTAGGTATAATTTTAAAGCTTACAATCAGTGAAATAAAAATATATATTTCACAATTGTGCAACTTAATACCCACTTTGCTGTGGCAAGTCACAAATTAGCTCTCCAGATTGGGAAGTGTTATTGTGTAATGCTGATAATGGTTTCAGCATTAGTAAAAAAGTAAAGCAGATTAGTTTTCCCACATGACATTTTGCACTGCTACTTGTATATCGTGAAAACAAATTAATACACACTTACCTGACTTTTCCTCTTAAATTTTCTTGGTCACTATTACACAGAAATCTTGTATGAACACAGCAGGATTTCACAGAGGCATTGCAAACTGACACACATGTGCTTCCAGCATGGTGCCAGAAACCACAGTGACTGGAGACCCCCAGTGACCAAGAAGAATCAGGTGCCAGACAGACTATTGTGTCACAACCTGTCAACTTGGAGACAGCTATTGCTAGCAGAACAATGTGTGCTGGGTCTGTGCATATTTTGTGGACCAGTGTCCACAAAAGTGATTGAAAATTGATTAAAATTGCATCATTTGTC